>JBAKBP010029824.1:0-26599 GCA_037953745.1 Lithodes maja | reverse complement strand
ATATATTATAACAGTACATTATAATGATAGGTGGTGTAATGGCCGTTCCTATACATTATAACAGTACATTATATGGTAGGTGGTGTAATGGTCATTCCTATACATTATTACAGTACATTATATGGTAGGTGGTGTAATGGTCGTCCGTGTCCATTATAACAGTACATTATATGGTAGGTGGTGTAATGGTCGTTCCTATCCATTAGTAAAGTACATTATATGGTAGGTGATGTAATGGTCGTTCCTATACATTATTACAGTACATTATATGGTAGGTGATGTAATGGTCGTTCCTATACATTATAACAGTACATTATATGGTAGGTGGTGTAATGGTCGTTCCTATACATTATTACAGTACATTATATGGTAGGTGGTGTAATGGTCGTTCCTATACATTATAACAGTACATTATATGGTAGGTGGTGTAATGGTCGTTCCTATACATTATTAAAGTACATTATATGGTAGGTGGTGTAATGGTCGTTCCTATACATTATTAAAGTACATTATATGGTAGGTGGTGTATTGGTCTTTCCTATACATTATAACAGTACATTATATGGTAGGTGGTGTAATGGTCGTTCCTATCCTTTATAACAGTACATTATATGGTAGGTGATGTAATGGTCGTTCCTATCCATTATTACAGTACATTATATGGTAGGTGGTGTAATGGTCGTTCCTATGCATTATTACAGTACATTATATGGTAGGTTGTGTAATGGTCGTCCTATCCATTATTACAGTACATTATATGGTAGGTGATGTAATGGTCGATTCCTATCCATTATAACAGTACATTATAATGATAGGTGGTGTAATGGCCGTTCCTATACATTATAACAGTACATTATATGGTAGGTGGTGTAATGGTCATTCCTATACATTATTACAGTACATTATATGGTAGGTGTGTAATGTCGTTCGTGTCCATTATAACAGTACATTATAAATTATGGTAGGTGGTGTAATGGTCGTTCCTATCCATTAGTACAGTACATTATATGGTAGGTGATGTAATGGTCGTTCCTATACATTATTACAGTACATTATATGGTAGGTGATGCAATGGTCGTTCCTATACATTATAACAGTACATTATATGGTAGGTGGTGTAATGGTCGTTCCTATACATTATTACAGTACATTATATGGTAGGTGGTGTAATGGTCGTTCCTATACATTATAACAGTACATTATATGGTAGGTGGTGTAATGGTCGTTCCTATACATTATTAAAGTACATTATATGGTAGGTGGTGTAATGGTCGTTCCTACCATAGGGGAGGTGTGGTCGAGTGGTCTTGCACTGGCCTGGTAATCCAAAGGTCCCGGGTTCAAATCCCGATGTATCAATGGGAAGATATTATTGGGATGGAATTTGTGCTGTACCTAGTATCAGTGCATTACCACAAAGCCCACCGAAACGTCAATAAAATACCCTCATTGTTCCCTGATTAAATAGCACTGTATGAATATTCCCATATTCAAAATATGCTATAGGGGTGCAATGCCTGGTGAGTTATCTGCTCAACAGGTGGCGTTGTGTGTGTGTAAGTGTGAGAGTCCGAGTGTAGAGGGTGAGACAGTGAAGCACGGGAACGAGATGGCTTCAGAGATGGGGTCATTTCGGGCATGAGTGAGCACCGTGCCTCATGTGAAGGCAAGATGGCAGGTGCTCGTTGTACTCTACGTGCTTCACATGTCTCACTCCCTAGACTGGAACAAGACCTCACGGGCTTCACTGTTCATTGTAAAGCGGTGAATGTTAAGGCTCTCAGCCTATGCCCGAGAGGAAGTAAGTTGGAATATAGAAAAAAAAAAAAAAAAAAAAAAAAAAAAAAAAAAAATACATTATTAAAGTACATTATATGGTAGGTGGTGTATTGGTCGTTCCTATACATTATAACAGTACATTATATGGTAGGTGGTGTAATGGTCGTTCCTATCCTTTATAACAGTACATTATAACCCCCCCTGGGGGTTAGGGAATAGAATATGCCCCACGTGCCTTCTGCGTGTCGTAAGAGGCGACTAAAGAGGTTGGGTCGGTGGCTTGCGACCCCCACCCGGAAAAAATATCTAAGCAAAAAAAAACGAACGAACAGCCTCGGATGCGGACGGAACCAACGTTGACGAACCACGACCGACTAAGGACATGCCTTCGGACATTCTGAGAATGGCGACATGGAATGTTAGTGGCATGAATGATGGCACAAAAGAGAGAGAGGTTCTGGAAGTGTTAGTGAATGCCAGGCTGGATGTATGTGGAATGACAGAGACCAAATGGAAAGGTTCAGATGTGAGAGAGTGGGAGTGTGGAATAGGTGTGTGTGCTGGAGTGAGTGAAGGAATAGCGAGAGAAGGTGCATGTTTGTTTGTAAGTAGCAAATGGAAGGAATGTGTAAGAGAGTATGGTCTGTGGGTTCAAGGATTGTGTGGGTGAGAATGAAAGTAGGAATACAAACGTGGGTGATTGTATGCGTGTATGCCCCGACAGAGGATATACTTGAAAGAAAAGAAAGAGGAGTTCTGGATGAATGTGGAGGCGTGCCTGGAGAAGTTTGACAAGAACGAAAGAATATTTCTGATTGGGGATATGAATGGTAAGGTGGGTGATAGGAAAGTTGAGGGAGTGGTGGGAGGGTGGGGGGTACCATCAGAGGTGAATGGGAATGGTAGTGCACTTGTGGACGTATGTGTGGGGAGGAGGCTGTGGATAGCCAACACCTTCTTCCGGCACAGAATGATCCACAGGTACACATGGAAACGGATGTTGACAATGAAGGATAAGACAGTGGTGGAACGAAAGTCATTGATTGATTATGTATGTGTGGATGAACGAATGAAGAAATCTGTGATGGATGCTAGGGTGTATAGGGGTATTGGAGGGGGTCTGTCTGATCATTATGTAGTGGTAGCTAAGGTTAGGATACAAAAGAAGTGGGTGAGGAGAGCGGGAGGGAGGCGAGAGGAGGGTGGAATGGTGAGGAGGGTGGAGAGGTTGCAGGAGGAGGAAGTCAGGGAGGAGTACAGGAGAGCAGTGGAAAGACGACTAGGTGGGTTCGACCTGGAAGTTATGGAGGAAGTGGAGGAGATGAGCAAGGTGTTTAAGGATGAGATCTGTGCAGCATGTGAGGAGGTGTGTGGAGTGAGGAGAAGAGGGAGGGGAGTGAAAGGTACAGCATGGTGGACAGAAGAGGTAAGAATAGCTGTGGAAGAAAAGAAGAAAGCATATAGAGAGTGGTTGGGTAGTAGAGGGAATGAAGATTCCGAGAGACAGAAACGAGCGAGGTACGTGGAGAGTAAGAGGGTGGTGAAGAGAGTAGTGAAGGAAAGTAAGAGAAGAGTAGATGAGGAATTTGGAAGGAATCTGAGTGTAAAATGGAGGGAGAGTAAGAAACTGTTCTGGAAAGAAGTCAAGAAAGTTAGGGAAGGTAGCAAGGGAAACAGTAAGGGTGTGAAAGATAAGAATGGGAGAATGCTAGCCGAGAAGCAAGAGAGAGTCGAAAGATGGAGGGAGTACTTCAGTGAGTTGCTAAATGAAAGGAATGAAGAGCCAGCAAACATAGCTGGATATGGTATGGGAGGGAGAAGAAGAGAAGTAGTGGAGGAGGAGGTGGGGATCAGGAGGTCAGAAGTGTGGGAAGCCATGAAAAGAGTGAAGTTGGGGAAAGCACCAGGAACAGATGGAGTGTGTGGGGAAATGTTGAGGTATGGTGGTGAGATAGTGATAGAATGGGTATGGAAAATGTGCAAACTAGCATGGGAGAAGGGGAGTGCACCCGATGACTGGAAGACTGGCATAATAGTCCCCCGATATAAGGGCAAAGGGGAAAGAGGAGTGTGTGGTAACCACCGAGGAATATGTCTTCTAAGCGTAGTAGGGAAGGTATACAGTAGGGTAGTGATTTGATTGAGAGAGTGAGAGTGAGAACGGAGAAATGGATAGGCGACGAGCAGGGAGGCTTTAGGAAGGGAAGAGGATGTGTAGATCAGATTTTTACCCTGAATTGTGTTGTGGAGAAGTATCTGGAGAAGAAACAAAAGGTGTATGTTGCCTTTATGGACTTGGAGAAGGCCTATGACAGAGTGGATAGAGAAGGTTTGTGGAAAGTACTTAGAATACTGTCTTACGGAGTAGAGGGCAAGTTGCTGAAAGCAGTGAAGAGCATGTATGAGGGTGCAAAGGCGGCAGTATGTGTGGAGAGTGAGCAGAGCGAGTTCTTTGACCTGAATGTTGGTTTGAAACAGGGGTGTGTGATGTCCCCGTGGTTGTTTACTGTATATATGGATGGAGTTATGAAAGAAATACTATCAAGAGCAGTGGATGTTGGTGTATCGCTGAAAAGGGAGGGAATTGAGTGGAAGCTACCTATACTGCTGTTTGCGGATGATACAGTTCTGATGAGTGATAATGAATGGGAGTTGCAGGGTCTGGTAAATGAGTTTGGAACAGTGTGCGAAAAACGGAATTTGAAGGTAAATACGGGGAAGAGCAAGGTTATGGTCTTCGAAAGGGGTGAAGTCACAGAGTGTGAGGTGAAGCTGAACGGTCAGGCTATGGAGATCGTCAACTCTTTTAAGTATCTGGGCAGTGTGTTGAGTAAAGATGGGACTATGGATGAAGAGGTGCGAGAGAGGATACAACAGGGGAAGAGGGTTGTAGGAACGCTAAAAGCAGTAACAAGAAATAGGGTGGTCAGTATGGAAGTGAAGAAGTCCTTGCATGACAGTGTGGTAATCCCGACACTGACTTACGGAAGCGAAGCATGGACGTTGGTTGAGAGACTCAGACCAAGAGTGAGAGCAGTGGAAATGAATTACTTAACCCGGGAGCTGCGGGGAGACTCTTAAGAGTTCCCCCGGCGGATTGCGGGAAGACTCTTGAGAGTAAGTAAAATAAAAAATCAACTTTTGACATCGAAAAAAAAAAAAAAAAAAAAAAAAAATATTTATTTTTGTTTTTTTGGCCCCTGGGCCATGCAAAATCTCAGTCCTCTACCTCCCCTCCTTCCCCACTTTCCTCCTCTCCTTCAGTTATCACCTATTTTCCCTATTATTCCCTTATTCTGAGGTATATTTTCGTGCTAACATTAGCGAGTTGCAAGCAGGGTGTTGTCATCACTGATGGCAAGCGAGTGCAAGAGAGAGAGAGAGAGTATCGATCGACTGTGTCTCAGTGGCCTTGGGGGAAATTGGCGGGAAAGCAGTTTGCCTCACCCATACAATATACAACTCGCGGGCTATATCTCCGATTTTGACCATCCAAACGCTGTTTTCACTCGTTTTATTGTTGTTTCAGGTTAATACCTTTATAATCAACCCATAATAGGCGCAT
Source organism: Lithodes maja (assembly GCA_037953745.1). NCBI lineage: Eukaryota > Metazoa > Arthropoda > Malacostraca > Decapoda > Lithodidae > Lithodes > Lithodes maja. The sequence continues at coordinate 21,255 of JBAKBP010029824.1, read as the reverse complement.
ATGGATAATTATTAATGCTATTAATGGTACAATGAATATTTTAGTGACGGAAACACCTCAAATACATCAGCACAGGGGGACGTTTTCAATTACCCCCATGCGCACTTGTTAGGTTAAGGAGTGCGTGCGGAGTTACATGGAGGGATAGACAGACTAATGAGGAAGTAAGAAGGAGGTGTGGTGTGGAGGTAGATGTGCTGGAAAGTGTGAAAAGGAACAACTTGAGATGGTTCGGCCATATGGAACGTATGGAAAGCGAGAGAATGACTAAGAGGGTGTACGAGAGCGAGGTGGAGGGACAGAGGGGGAGAGGTAGACCGAATATGAGGTGGAAGGATGGAGTGAGGAACTACATGAATGAAGGCGGTGCTGGTTGGGGGGAGGGGCGTCGACTGACTGGGGACAGAGGTGCATGGGGGCGGTTCGTTCGTGGCCACCCCTTCGGGGATCACGGCGTCAGGCAATAGATAGATAGATAGATAGATTATATGGTAGGTGATGTAATGGTCGTTCCTATCCATTATTACAGTACATTATATGGTAGGTGGTGTAATGGTCGTTCCTATGCATTATTACAGTACATTATATGGTAGGTTGTGTAATGGTCATTCCTATACATTATAACAGTACATTATGTGGTGTAATGGTCGTTCCTATACATTATAACAGTATTTTTTTTTTTTTTTTTTTTTTTTTTTTTTTTTTTTTTCTATATTCCAACTTACTTCCTCTCGGGCATAGGCTGAGAGCCTTAACATTCACCGCTTTACAATGAACAGTGAAGCCCGTGAGGTCTTGTTCCAGTCTAGGGAGTGAGACACGTGAAGCACGTAGAGCACAACGAGCACCTGCCATCTTGCCTTCACATGAGGCACGGTGCTCACTCATGGCCCGAAACGACCCCATCTCTGAAGCCACCTCGTTCCCGTGCTTCACTGTCTCACCCACTACACTCGGACTCTCACACTTACACACACACAACGCCACCTGTTGAGCAGATAACTCACCAGGCATTGCACCCCTATAGCATATTTTGAATATGGGAATATTCATACAGTGCTATTTAATCAGGGAACAATGAGGGTATTTTATTGACGTTTCGGTGGGCTTGTGGTAATGCACTGATACCAGGTACAGCACAAATTCCATCCCAATAATATCTTCCCATTGATACATCGGGATTTGAACCCGGGACCTTTGGATTACCAGGCCAGTGGCAAGACCACTCCACCACACCTCCCCATATATTATATGGTAGGTGGTGTAATGGTCGTTCCTATACATTATAACAGTACATCATATGGTAGGTGGTGTAATGGTCGTTCCTATACATTATTACAGTACATTATATGGTAGGTGGTGTAATGGTCATTCCTATACATTATAACAGTACATTATGTGGTGTAATGGTCGTTCCTATCCATTATTACACTACAATATATGGTAGGTGGTGTAATGGTCGTTCCTATACATTATTACAGTACATTATATGGTAGGTGGTGTAATGGTCGTTCCTATACATTATAACAGTACATTATGTGGTAGGTGGTGTAATGGTCGTTCCTATACATTATCAGTACATTATATGGTAGGTGGTGTAATGGTCGTTCCTATCCATTATTACAGTACATTATATGGTAGGTGGTGTAATGGTCGTTCCTATACATTATAACAGTACATTATATGGTAGGTGGTGTAATGGTCGTTCCTATACATTATTACAGTACATAATATGGTAGGTGGTGTAATGGTCGTTCCTATCCATTATTACAGTACATTATATGGTAGGTGGTGTAATGGTCGTGCCTATCCATTATTACAGTACATTATAATTATGGTAGGTGGTGTAATGGTCGTTCCTATACATTATTACAGTACATTATATGGTAGGTGGTGTAATGGTCGTTCCTATCCATTATTACAGTACATTATATGGTAGGTGGTGTAATGGTCGTTCCTATCCATTATTACAGTACATTATATGGTAGGTGGTGTAATGGTCGTTCCTATACATTATTACAGTACATTATATGGTAGGTGGTGTAATGGTCGTTCCTATACATTATTCCAGTACATTATATGGTAGGTGATGTAATGGTCGTTCCTATACATTATAACAGTACATTATATGGTAGGTGGTGTAATGGTCGTTCCTATACATTATTACAGTACATTATAATTATGGTAGGTGGTGTAATGGTCGTTCCTATCCATTATTACAGTACATTATATGGTAGGTGGTGTAATGGTCGTTCCTATACATTATTACAGTACATTATATGGTAGGTGGTGTAATGGTCGTTCCTATACATTATAACAGTACATTTTATGGTAGGTGGTGTAATGGTCGTTCCTATCCATTATTACAGTACATTATATGGTAGGTGGTGTAATGGTCGTTCCTATACATTTAAACAGTACATTATAATGGTAGGTGGTGTAATGGTCGTTCCTATACATTATAACAGTACATTATATGGTAGGTGGTGTAATGGTCGTTCCTATGCATTATTACAGTACATTATATGGTAGGTGATGTAATGGTCGTTCCTATACATTATAACATTACATTATATGGTAGGTGGTTTAATGGTCGTTCCTATTCATTATAACAGTATATTATATGGTAGGTGGTGTAATGGTCGTTCCTATACATTATAACAGTACATTATATGGTAGGTGGTGAAATGGTCGTTCCTATACATTATAACAGTACATTATATGGTAGGTGGTGTAATGGTCGTTCCTATACATTATAACAGTACATTATATGGTAGGTGGTGTAATGGTCGTTCCTATCCATTATTACAGTACATAATATGGTAGGTGGTGTAATGGTCGTTCCTATATATTATAACAGTACATTATAATGATAGGTGGTGTAATGGTCGTTCCTATACATTATAACAGTACATTATATGGTAGGTGGTGTATTGGTCATTCCTATACATTATTACAGTACATTATATGGTAGGTGGTGTAATGGTCGTTCGTGTCCATTATAACAGTACATTATATGGTAGGTGGTGTAATGGTCGTTCCTATCCATTATTACAGTACATTATATGGTAGGTGGTGTAATGGTCGTTCCTATACATTATTACAGTACATTATATGGTAGGTGATGTAATGGTCGTTCCCATACATTATAACAGTACATTATATGGTAGGTGGTGTAATGGTCGTTCCTATACATTATTACAGTACATTATATGGTAGGTGGTGTATTGGTCATTCCTATACATCATAACAATACATTATAATATAATTATATATAATTATAATTATAATTATAATTATAATTAATGTATAGGAACGACCATTACACCACCTATCATTATAATGTACTGTTATAATATATAGGAACGACCATTACACCACCTACCATATTATGTACTGTAATAATGGATAGGAACGACCATTACACCACCTACCATATAATGTACTGTTATAATGTATAGGAACGACCATTACACCACCTACCATATAATGTACTGTTATAATGTATAGGAACGACCATTACACCACCTACCATATAATGTACTGTTATAATGTATAGGAATGACCATTACACCACCTACCATATTATGGTAGGTGGTGTAATGGTCGTTCCTATACATTATAACAGTACATTATATGGTAGGTGGTGTAATGGTCGTTCCTATACATTATTACCGTACATTATATGGTAGGTGGTGTAATGGTCGTTCCTATACATTATTACAGTACATTATATGGTAGGTGGTGTAATGGTCGTTCCTATACATTATTACAGTACATTATATGGTAGGTGGTGTAATGGTCGTTCCTATACATTATTACAGTACATTATATGGTAGGGGTGTAATGGTCGTTCCTATACATTATAACAGTACATTATATGGTAGGTGGTGTAATGGTCGTTCCTATACATTATAACAGTACATTATATGGTAGGTGGTGTAATGGTCGTTCCTATACATTATTACAGTACATTATATGGTAGGTGGTGTAATGGTCGTTCTTATACATTATAACAGTACATTATATGGTAGGTGGTGTAATGGTCGTTCCTATACATTATTACAGTACATTATATGGTAGGTGGTGTAATGGTCGTTCCTATACATTATAACAGTACATTATATAGTAGGTGGTGTAATGGTCGTTACTATACATTATAACAGTACATTATATGGTAGGTGGTGTAATGGTCGTTCCTATACATTATAACAGTACATTATATGGTAGGTGGTGTAATGGTCGTTCCTATCCATTATTACAGTACATTATATGGTAGGTGGCGTAATGGTCGTTCCTATACATTATAACAGTACATTATATGGTAGGTGGTGTAATGGTCGTTCCTATACATTATAACAGTACATTATAATTATGGTAGGTGGTGTAATGGTCGTTCGTATCCATTATTACAGTACATTATATTGTAGGTGGTGTAATGGTCGTTCCTATACATTATTACAGTACATTATATGGTAGGTGGTGTAATGGTCGTTCCTATACATTATAACAGTACATTATATGGTAGGTAGTGTAATGGGCGTTCCTATACATTATAACAATACATTATATGGTAGGTGGTGTAATGGTCGTTCCTATACATTATAACAGTACATTATATGGTAGGTGGTGTAATGGTCGTTCCGATACATTATAACAGTACATTATATGGTAGGTGGTGTAATGGTCATTCCTATACATTATAACAATACATTATATGGTAGGTGGTGTAATGGTCGTTCCTATACATTATAACAGTACATTATATGGTAGGTGGTGTAATGGGCGTTCCTATACATTATAACAATACATTATATGGTAGGTGGTGTAATGGTCGTTCCTATACATTATAACAGTACATTATAATTATGGTAAGTGGTGTAATGGTCGTTCCAATCCATTAATACATTATATGGTAGGTTTTGTAGGCCTAACGGTCGTCCGTATCCATTAGTATAGTAAATTATTATGGTAGATGGTGTAATGGTCGTTCCTATGCAGTTTTGTATTATATGGTAGGTGGTGTAAGGGTCGTTCCTATCAATTATTAAATTATAAACGGCAGAAATGTGCCGGGACCAGCTGCGTTTTTCATGGGGGGAGCCGATTTTAATCTCGCAGCGAAAATAGAAGATAAATTTGGACGCATGTTGAATATACGAGTGTGTGTGTGTGTGTTTGGTCGAGTATATGAGGGTATGTGTGTGTACATGTGTGCTGCTTGGATATAATGTGGGTGTCGGTGTGTGGGTAGGTGTACGTACGTGTGTGTATGTTAGTTGAATGTGTGTGTGTCTGTGTATTGGTTGAATATATTAGTGTGTGTATGTGTGGGTCTGTTTATTTATTATGTGAAGGTGTATGTGTATGTGTAAATAAAGACCCCCCCTTCGAGATGAGTTTGTATATTTTTTCGGTAGAAACATTTATCGGTCGAAGAACGGTTCTTACTAAATTTGCAGACCAAATAGACCAACAAATAACCACTACTCCCTTAATTGTGACTGGTGTGGTAGTTGTGGTATATGAAGTCTAGTTTATCTTAGTGTCTGGTAGTTTGCTGAATGGTAGGGAGGTTTATGGTGACTGGTGTGGTAGTTGTGGTAGTTGTGGTATATGAAGTCTAGTTTATCTTAGTTGTCTGGTAGTTTGCTGAATGGTAGGGAGGTTTCTGGTGACTGGTGTGGTAGTTGTGGTAGTTGTGGTATATGAAGTCTAGTTTATCTTAGTGTCTGGTAGTTTGGTGAATGGTAGGGAGGTTTATGGTGACTGGTGTGGTAGTTGTGGTAGTTGTGGTATATGAAGTCTAGTTTATCTTAGTTGTCTGGTAGTTTGCTGAATGGTAGGGAGGTTTATGGTGACTGGTGTGGTAGTTGTGGTAGTTGTGGAATATGAAGTCTAGTTTATCTTAGTGTCTGGTAGTTTGGTGAATGGTAGGGAGGTTTATGGTGACTGGTGTGGTAGTTGTGGTAGTTGTGGTATATGAAGTCTTGTTTATCATAGTGTCTGGTAGTTTGGTGAATGGTACGGAGGTTTATGGTGACTGGTGTGGTAGTTGTGGTATATGAAGACTAGTTTATCTTATGGTCTGGTAGTTTGGTGAATGGTACGGAGGTTTATGGTGACTGGTGTGGTAGTTGTGGTAGTTGTGGTATATGAAGTCTAGTTTATCTTATGGTCTGGTAGTTTGGTGAATGGTAGGGAGGTTTAAGGTGACTGGTGTGGTAGTTGTGGTAGTTGTGGTATATGAAGTCTAGTTTATCTTATGGTCTGGTAGTTTGGTGAATGGTAGGGAGGTTTATGGTGACTGGTGTGGTAGTTGTGGTAGTTGTGGTATATGAAGACTAGTTTATCTTAGTGTCTGGTAGCTTGGTGAATGGTAGGGAGGTTTATGGTGACTGGTGTGGTAGTTGTGGTATTATGAAGTCTAGTTTATCTTATGGTCTGGTAGTTTGGTTATATGGTAGGGAGGTTTATGGTGACTGGTGTGGTAGTTGTGGTAGTTGTGGTAGTTGTGGTATATGAAGACTAGTTTATCTTATGTTCTGGTAGTTTGGTGAATGGTAGGGAGGTTTATGGTGCTGGTGTGGTAGTTGTGGTAGTTGTGGTATATGAAGACTAGTTTATCTTAGTGTCTGGTAGCTTGGTGAATGGTAGGGAGGTTTATGGTGACTGGGGTGGTAGTTGTGGTGTGGTATGCTAGTATGTGGCTGGTGACGTGAGGGAGGGTGGTTGAGTTATGAGTCAGCTGTTATGTATATTAAGGGGGGTCTCCGGCTTTTTGTTTTATCTTTCTCTCCTTTTCTCTCTTTCCCTGGCTTGTATCCATTCCGCCCCATTCAGCCAACCGTTTTAACAAGTTTATCCCCATCCAGGTGGCAATTTCTTCCTGGCGAGCGATAGCGAGCCAACATTGTATGGAGAAATCCGGCTTCGTCGGAGAAATTTTTCTATCGAAAAATTTACAAATTTAGCTTGCTGTCAAAATAAATAAATATATATGCTGGCTCGCTACCGCTCGCCAGGAAAATATTGACACCTGGATGAGGGTAAACGTCATAAAACAGTAGGCTGAATGGGGCCGAATGCCAAAGAGAGAGGGAGAAAAAGAGAACAAAAGCGAGGTGGGCTCCCTTAACCCTTAATTAGCGGCGCGCAACATAAGTCGAGTTAAATAAAGCTGGACTATGTGGCGGCGCTCGACATATATCGTGTGGCAATTTCAGCACGTAATGTGGCTGAGAGAGAGAGACAAGTGGTGGCAGGAGAGTAGCGAGCGTATGACTGCTCCAGACCACCGCGGCGAACCTACTGACACGAATCCCACCTCCTCCCTCCCTCTCTCACTCGCTATATACAGAATTGTATGGGGAAAGTGCCTAATTACATGCTTTTTGCACTCGCGTTGCACGGTTATTGCAAGAAAACTAGCCATCATAAAAGGATCGTTATGGTGTCATTCGAAAGCTCTGTTTATGCCCTTTCAGGGATAGATACTTGTTTTACGTTCTGGGTCTTATTTAGGCATGAAAATGATCACGTAAACAGCCCTATTTTGGCTAAAAACACCCCGCTGGGCGGTACATATAAATAAACCGCATAGGCCGCTCGTAAGGTGTTAAGAGAAATACTGCTACTTAGATCAAAATCTTCCACAAGACTATCAACTATTCTTCAACAATACACAAATTAACCCTTCATCTTCTCTCAATATTTTAGGTGCATCTTTTTCATCCGACCTTTCTTGGAAAGATCATATTACCACTCTTGCTAAAATAGCTTCCTAAAAGTTATGTGTGCTCAATCGTCTCCGTGGGTTCTCCTCCCTTGCACAGCTTCTTGCTCTGTATCGGCGAGCACAGTGTGCCCCTGAATTGAGAATTGTTCGCATGTGTGGGGAGGCTCCACCCATACCACACTTCTCCAAAGAGTAGAGTCCAAAAAATTTCGTCTCATCAACTCATTTCCTCTTACTAGTTCCCTACAATATCTTTCTACACGCCGCAATATTGCATCTCTTTCACTCTAATATTGCTATTGCAACAATCAGTGTTCTTCAGAGCTCTCTCAGTGCATAATCCCCTCCCACTTTTATTCTGTCCAGCTCTCCAACCCTAGAATTGGCAAATTTTCTCAGTCTTTCTTTTACTCAACAAGTGAACTCTTGAACTCTCTCCCTCAATCAACATTGTATTCATCTTATGACTTAAACTGCTTTAAACGTCGTGTGTCCAGGCATTTCGACCTCAACGTCCTTTGAAATCGGCCCTGTCATTCTTTCGGCCTTGAGGGAGACACTCGTTACAGGCAACCTGCCCTTTGTCTCCTTCATACACATAGAACAAAAACTATATGGAAGTTATGGTGAAGGCCCTCCATGAATCAAAGGGTCAAAGCCCATTTCAATTATTCCTCTGACTATCACATTTACTTCCTTAGCTGAAGAAAACATCTAATGATAGCCAGAATAAAATTTTATAAATCTGCAATGATTAAAACGAACTATTAATAATGATAAGTATTTTAACTCTTTCGGTAGTTGAAGATACATTTTTACACTATATTCTGGTTATCATTTGACGATTTTATGCAGTTGAGGAAGGATCTGTAGGAAGCAAACGGGGTAAACACTGTTCCAATTTACTCTCTACTCCAACACATTTTTCCTAAGCTGAATAAAATTGAGTAATCCAAGCCAAAGTAAACTGTCAAGAAGCGTCGTACTCCTTAAGGGGTAAATAGTTAAGGGGGTCCACCTCCTTTATTTGTTTTTCTCTCTCTCTGAGTTGTATCCGTTCGGCCCGATACAGCCTATTGTTTTTAAACATGTACCCCCATCCAGGTGTCGATTTTTTCCTGCAACGCGAGCCAGCATATTATTATTTTTTTAAATTGACAGGAAGCTAAATTTGTACATTTTTCGATAGAAAATGTCTCCGACGAAGCCGGAGATCTCCATACAATGATGGCTCGCCAGGAAGAAATCGACACCTGGAAGGGGATAAATGTCTTAAAACAGTAGGCTGAATGATGCCGAATGAATACAAGCCAGAGAAAGATAAAAAAATTGAGATAAATAAAGCAGGCTACCCGCCTTAACCTTTTCTGTACCGGTGCCTTTATTTTTATTTATTTATTTATTATATATATATATATATATATATATATATATATATATATATATATATATATATATATATATATATATATATATATATATATATACGGAATATATATATATATATATATATATATATATTATATATATATATATATATATATATATATATAGATATTTCTTTTCTTTTTCTTTGTGTATGCATTATGTTGGTTATTGGTAGACGATATTATTCAGTATAAAAAGGGCCTCCAGCAATTAAAAGGCTTCAAGTTATCTTAATTGAGCCTTTACTACCACAGATCCTTATTAATCTGTACAAAATCTTCTAACTATAGCTAGAATAGAATGAAAAAAACGCCATCGGTACAGAAAGGGTTAATCTCTTATCACGTACTTTGACACTTTATTCTGGCTATTATTAGACGGTTATATTCAGCTTAGGAAGGGTATATGGAAGTCAGAGGGTTGATTCAGATCGTTTTTACGCTTTTAATTCCCACATATTCGTCCTAAGCTGCACAAAATCGTTTAATGATCCTCAAGAGGTTAAGGGGAAATGGGTGTATTTATTTGCTTATTGTTTTGTCTCTTTATTATTTTCTAGTTTCCTCCCTAGACCTCCATCAAGCTGTACAAAAAAGCCCTAGACCCCCTTCAAGATAAATGTGTACATTTTTCGGTAGACAAATGTGTTGCTTATTTATTGCTTGATTTATATATACTTGTTCTAAGGGGGTATTCTTTAACAATTCTTTCCCTTCGCAGCGTCTGATATCGAACGAATATTGTGGGAAAGAGTGTTGTTTATAGATATTACACAGATTAGCACTCCCATGTCTCAAGGTAACGTAATTTTTCAAGATATTTCGCCCACTAACGGCTCTACGAATGGAAATAATTGTTTATGAATACCACTCTTAGTTTCCTCTCTAGACCTCCATCAAACTTAATATATATATATATATATATATATATATATATATATATATATATATATATATATATATATATATATCCCCAAATTCCCCTTCTAGATATATTTGTACATTTTTTCGGTAGAAAAATGTCCAGGCCGAAAGTCAGTCTCTCTTTAATTACAGGCTTGCTATCGCTCGCCGGCAAAAAAATCGAAAACTAAATGACACGAAAAATCTTAATATTGACAAAGAAATGGGGTGAAATATCTTAATATCACCAAAGTAATGGGGTGAACGTATATAGATCTGAAAACTAATGGGGCTAAACGTGAGACAAAATGGGGTCCAGAAAAAAAATACCTCTCCTTATAGTAGGCCAAATATGCAATTCTGGATTGAAATGGACTTAAGGGGAGATGGGTCGTTTTTCTGGTCCCCTTTCTCCCTCGTGTTAAGCCCCATTTACTTTGAGTTTATTATATGTTCCTCCCACTAGTTTTGCGATTTTAACACCTTTCGCACCATTTCGTTCTCAATTGTATGACCTTTCGTGCCATTTAGGTGTCGCTTTTTTCCAGGCGAGAAATAGCGCGCCTGAAATTTAATGAGGAACCGGCCATTGGCCGGGAAATTTTTCTACCGAAAAATTTATCCATTTATCTTGAAGCGGGGTCTAGGGTTATTTTTTCTAAGCTTGATAAAGGTCTAGCGAGGAAATATAGGATATAAATAAATTAATTGACCCCCCAAAACGGCTGCTGTCCCCTTAAAACAGTTGGCAGAATTAACCCCTTGAGGATTCAAGACGCTATATGTTGCTGTAGTGTTGGTAGTAAAGGCTAGTAGACGATTTTATTCAGATTAGGAAAGGTATATGGAAGTCAGAGATTTAATTGAGACAGCCTTTACCCTTATATATTCCCAGGGATCCTGTTTATAAGCTGTTTAAAATCTCTTAAGGGGGGTACTGGCTATTTTTTGTTGGCCTATTAATCTATGTATTTATTATATGTTTAGTTATCTCGCTAGACCTCCATCAAGCTATAAACAAAAATCACCCCCTAGACCCCCCACTTCAAGATAAATGTGTACGTTTTTCTGTAGACAAATTTCCCGGCCGAAGGCCGATTCCTTTTAAAATTACAGGCTCGCTATCGCTCGCCAGGAAAAAATCGACACCTAAATTGCACGAAAAGTCTTAACATTGAGAACGAAATAGGGTGAAAGGTGTTCAAATCTCCAAACTAATGGGGCGAACGTCTTAAAATTTCAGAACTAATAGGGCTAAGCATGAGGGAGAAAGGGATCCCGAAAAACGAACCATCCCTCCTTAATGCAAACCAGAATACACTGTCCAAATGCGTCATACTTCTCCAAAGGCTAATTGACTCACCATTTGAGGAGAAGCACTTTACTGGCAACAGTTCCCAGATAACTGTTATTATAGGTCGCTAACTTAAGGGGAGAGTGGCTGTTTTATTATATTTTAATGTTTAAGTTTTTGTGTATTAATTCATTTATGTTTTAGTTTCCTCGCTAGACCTCCCTCAAACTTAAAAGAACACCCCCTAGACACCCCCTCAAGATGAATTTGTAAATTTTTCGGCTCGGTAGAAACATTTCCGGTTTCTCTTATAATTAGGCCTACAGGCTCACTATCGTTAGCCAGGCAAAAATCGACACCTATATGGCACGATAGGTCTTAACATTGACAACGAAATGGAGCTAAAGGTGTTAAATTCGCCAAACTAATCAGCTGAACGTCTTAAAATCTCAAAACTAGTGGGGCTAAACATGAGGGAAAAGAAGGTAGAGACAAATGGCCTATCTACCCTTCAGGGGATGTCTCACGAGCGATTTCTCCGGCAATTTTCGATGAGCACGATCTTTCTCGTATTATTTTGAGACTCTTTCACACTGGAATCGGAAAATAGACTGAAGGTAGATTATGTTAGGCGGCTGAATTCTGATAAAGTGTAATTTTTCAAGCTTCCAGACCATAATTGCCTGTAATAATTGCATGAAAAAGTGCTCGTGTGACTCCGGCTTTAGTAACCTGAAGAAGCTATCTACACAACATCAATAAATTGCTTTCCTCGATTGGTGTTGATATTCCTACCGTCCCCGCTCCCAACAACATTATTGTAAATGGATAAATTCATGACTTCATCTTCTAGCTAGAAATCCTCCTGTGAGAGTATTACATCCTGTCACCCGTTCTCAGACTTAAGTTGGTTTCACACAAACACTTTTGCTGGCAATTTTCGATTAGCAAGTTTTTCTCGTGATATTTTGAGGCTTTTTCACATTGCGATCGGAAACTAGACTGAAGGTAGATTATGTTAGGTGGCAGATATCTGATATAACTCAAATTTTAAACCTGCCAGCCTACAATTGCTCGTAAAAATTTACGGAAAAATCGCTCGTGTGACACTGACTTTATACCAGGTTCATATATTGGCAACTGTACATTATTAATCATGTTTTGTGTGGAAAGAAATGTTGGTGTTATCTAGCAATTCTGAGTTTGATATTGCTGTTTGATATTGTATAATCTAATTGAGCTATTTGTGTTCTTATTCTGCAGTCAAGTAAACAAATTTCCACACAATCAAAATGGCTATATATCATTTAAACTTAACAGCCCTAGTAAATTATGACAACATTCTTAAAGCGCTAGACGAAAAGAAAAACGTGGATGTCATTTACACCGATTTTGCTAAGGCATTTGATAAATGTGACCATGGTATAATAGCCCACAAACTAAAAGCAAAAGGTATAACGGGGAAAATCGGACGGTGGATATACAATTTCCTCGTAAACCGGAAACAATCAGTAGCAGTAAACCAAGTCACATCTGAGCCTTCGGATGTCAAAAGCTCAGTGCCCCAGGGAACAGTGCTATCGCCCCTTCTGTTCCTCATACTAATTAGCGACATAGATACCAACACTAGACACAGTACGGTGTCGTCTTTTGCTGATGACACAAAATTAAGCAAGATAGTAAACACACAAGAGGACATGGGCCGACTGCAGGAAGACATAAATGTAGTGTTCCAGTGGACCAGGGAAAACAACATGCAATTGAATGAAGAAAAATTCCAATTGATACGGTACGGAGATAATAACTCCCTCCGACATATTATGTTCCAATAAGTCCGAGGAGGCGGGAGCCCCGGGATCATTGCCACTGCCCCGCACTACACTCACAACAGCACTGCGGCCGTTAGAATTATCGGAGGTGAATGAGGTTGCCACCAACGGCGTATGGTAACTTATCGGACTTACTGAGCTCATGTGACGCAAAATCGCGTCATAAACTTATTGGAGAGGTATAGAGATAAGTCCATATGATGCGATCGCATCATATGAGTTTTTGATTCACTAGTCCATGTGACGCGATCGCGTCATATATGTCTGGGGGAGATAATGGCGTTAAAGAAAATACAAATTACTTAACAGAAGCTAACCACATAATAGAACGGAAAGACGGTGTGAAAGACTTTGGGGTGTTAATGTCTGAAAATATGGGTTTCAAAGTACATAACCAGGTCAAAGTTGAGGCTGCAAAACGTCTAACGGGTTGGATTCTGCGTACATTTAAAACACGCGGTGAATTACCTATGATAACGCTCTTCAAATCTCTAGTGCTACCGCGGATTGATTACTGTTGCATATTAACATCCCCATACAAAGCATGTGAAATAAATGACTTAGAGAGTGTACAAAGAAATTTCACTTCGCATATAAGTTCGGTAAAACAGCTACACTATTGGGAGCGTTTAAGAGCACCGAAACTGTACTCGCTGGAACGTAGAAGAGAATGTTACCTAATAATATGCACGTGGAAAATCGCAGAGGGTTTAGTACCAAACCTACATACTCTGATAGTCATGAAATTCAGTGATAGGAGAGGCTGGGAATGCGATATCCCCCGGATGCATAACAGGGGTGCTATGGGCTCTCTTCGAGAGGGCTGGTTATCACACAGAGGCCCACGTCTCTTCAACAAACTCCCACGGCGAGTAAGAGACATGAGGGACATCTCGTTAGACAACTTCAAGAGAGCCCTCGATGTCGAACTGCAAAAAGTGCCAGACGAGCCCATCTTCGCAAGGGAGCGAGCTGTCGCTTCAAACAGTCTGCTGCACCAAATCACCACCCAGAACGACGGGCGGCGCGCTCCTCGGTGCCGCTAGAAGTGTGGCGAACACATCACAAGGTATCACAAGGTAAAGGCGGAATTGCAGGCAACTGTACCAGGTTTGTATATTGGCAACTCTGTACGCCATCAGTCACGTTTTTTGCAGTAAGACAACTGTATTTCCAAACGTACGCACCCAAAACGATATAGATATTGTGTACGCTAAGCTCTCATTGTGTCGTGTTGGTGACTTGTGATTACAGACAAGCGGTATAGCAACATCACATAAAAATAAAAATTGTATATACTGTAGTGTGACGTTAACTACTCCGTTAGAACCGCATGGCTTGTCCTACAGTGACTCACTAGGATCGCCAGGGCAGTGGATGGGGCTACAGTTTATGTATTAGAGTGTGCTTTATTTCATATGAAAGCTCGTGTCATGGGCAGTCCAGAAAGGCTCTTTGTTTTCGCCCATGTCAAGGCTTTATATATTTAATTGTAAAGTATATGTTTTATCATTAACTAGTAATGATAGGATCTGGGAGAGAGAGAGGGAGTAGAACAGAGTGAGAGGGGGCGCGCAGTGTTTTTTGTCCCGCTCGATGACGTCACGGCTGGCTGCCTCGCGGGGGTTGGTGGAGAGAGGTCCTTACCATGCTGCGAGCTTTGTTAGTGGTTAGATTTACTTGTAACCGCTTTTTTCCCACGCGGCTCGAGCTAGTGCGAGTATATATACAGTTCCTCGCCACTCTCTCCTTCAGATCTGGTATTCTAGAACACACCCATCTTTTTTTCCCTTGCTATCTATCCCCGCTCCGTACCTGAGAATCTTTTCCTCTGCCTATCTCTCTCATTTTCCATATCTTTCACCACCTTTTATTAATATCATTACCCCCTCTGGTTAACTCTGCAAAATCAGCTTCATGCTGGCCAGTTGTATTGTGTGTTAAGGTCTGATATAGCCTGTGTATGTTAGTTGTTAAGATAAGTGGATCACGAAGCATTGGTTGGCTTTCATATTGCCGCTTCCTATAATTATTAGTGTTCTGCTGGATTAGATAATGCTAGACTAGGAGTCTGATATTATAGGTATTGTTTCCTATGAGCGCTGGCTTCAGTTAAAAGCGGCACGACATACCTGAGAACTGGAGTTGATTGAGTAAATTCTAGTCTGTGTGCCATTGAGAGTAGAGCATGCACGAATGAGGGCTTTTTGCCTATACCATTCTGCACTGTTCTAGTCTCGATTGTTTGTCTTTGAGGTACGCCAGGAGAACGCTTAATACTTCGGTATTAAGGTTTCTCAAGAGAGCTACCCTTCATTATAACGTAATATTTGACGCACAGACTTGAGATTTGCACTAGGCTATGCAGCATGCCATGCGCACCAGTATCTCGTATCATTGACTCTAGCTAGACTTTATCAGTCACAGTAGACATTAAGTATATTAACCTAATTACTCTTTTTATGCATACCCATTTATGATTACACAAGCATTTCGCAGCCTAGTTTGATGTATTGAGACACAAACGACTTAGGCTCTTTTTGTTGATAGGAATACTGCATTGTCGTGGCGATTATTATTAGTGTTGTAGTGTTTAGGATATTCTTGGCTCCGACGGCATTATATATTCTGCCTTTTTGTGTGCATAGCCTGCACGAGCATTGTTCCACTGCCTGCCTTTTTGGGTTCCATTTCCGATACGAGCATCTTTATAGCATCTAATATTTAAAGAAGATTCCTTGTTAGTGTTGAAGGACTTTAGTGCACTTTCTTTCATGCAGGAGTG
Organism: Lithodes maja; assembly: GCA_037953745.1. NCBI lineage: Eukaryota > Metazoa > Arthropoda > Malacostraca > Decapoda > Lithodidae > Lithodes > Lithodes maja. The sequence goes on along the minus strand of JBAKBP010029824.1, from coordinate 5,279 downwards.
CCTGACATTTATTGATTAAAGTAACGTAAGCTGTAACTTCCCTTACCACCTTACTTTGCATACCATAACCAAGCACCTTCGGTTATAGGTAGTAATAGGCTGTTTTCACATAACATTAAGCCTAGAGTAGACGCACATTTATTGAGAGTTTGATAGCCTATTATTGCATATAGAACTCTGTAGAGTATTTGTGTTCTTTGTTCACTGGGAATATACTTCAGAGGTTGGAGCTAGCGCTTTCCGTTGTAACATTTATGCCATTACTAGTCCAATGAATAAGAGCCCTGATATATTTGAACCCCAGTCGTAACAAATGGCGACCTTACCTAGGATTTGGTGAACCTACATTTATTAGCAGGGAACATTTGTTGTTTTGGAGAATATTTTGCGGAGATCAGCAAGAATATTTTTTTTTTTGCAACATAGTATAGCCCTTGAGTATTTCCGAGAATTTTTGTGTGTATATTGAGGTATAAGAGTTTGGGGTGCTTCTTTTCTGAATATTGTGGTGAGAAATGTTTGTGAGCATCATGTCTTATACCGGATCAGAGGAGAATGGAGACACAGTACGTCATGTCGAAACGGAGGAACAGCAGCATGATGAAATGGTTAATCAGGTGAACTGTGAGGAGGATGCTAGGATATTTTTGCAATGGCCTGTTACTGCCGAGCGGTTGGAGGGTATGGAGCGGTACGGTCTTCAATGCCTGGCCACAGCTATCGGTCATACGGGTACTAGCAGCATGACCAGGGATAACTTGATAACGTGTGTACTGGGCAGGGTGACTGGTGAGCGAGATGGGTTGAGTGCTCAGAGCCCTTCGGCCATGCTTCCCCTACACTCGACTCCCAGCCATCCCAGTAGTTTGCCGACCCCGGGTACGCTTCCACAGTTGGGTGGTGACTGGCAGGGTGGGTTGCCCCTGGGGGGACCACCGGTAATTTCAAACATTGTAGCACCTTCCCTCCTCAAGGGTTAACTCCAGAATTATTGCTTCAGCTCGAATTAGCTAAGATCGCCAGAGAGAAAGGCTATCAGGGTATCTGAGCTTCAGCTTCAGCAGCAATTAGAATTAGCCAAGATAGAAGAGAGAAAAACTATCAGTCAGCAGTCTCAGCACATAGAGCTAGCAAAAATCCAAGCGGATTTAGAGTCGACTAGGTACTGTGCCGACATGGATGTAGAGAAGTCGCGAGTAGAGGCAACGGGACAGCGACTTGGGGCTGGTAACCGTGTTCATGAGCAGTCTCTCTCGCACTTATTGAAACTGGTTCCGGTGTTTGATGAGAGTGGTGTAACAGAATTTTTCACACGCTTTGAGAAGAAGTGCCAGGAATACCAGTGGCCAGAGAATAAATGGGCAGCACTTGTATCCTCTAGATTAATAGGCAAGGGTCTTAAAGCCTACGATGCGTTACCTTTGGAGTCATGTATTGTGTATGAGGATCTCAAGGAGGCTGTCCTGAGGGCTTACGAATTGCAACCAGAAACGTACCGTTTGAAGTTCCGGGGTGTAACTAAGGGAAGAGATAGCACCTTTTTGGAACACGCCCGGGACTTGTCCGATGCTATGGGAAACTGGCTCCGATCTGAGAAGGTCACAACATGTGATGAAATTAAGCAGTTAATGATGTTGGAGCAGTTCTTTAAGAGTACGGGCGGTGATCTAACTTTGAACTTGAAGGAGAAAAACCCAAGAACTCTAGTCGAAGCAGCAGAAATGGCTGATCGACGGCTGTCGTTGATTCGGGGTTGCGGGTCCTCACAGAAGTACGATGTAAGTGCTAAGGACCGTTATCCTCCCCCTCCCCAGAACAATGACACATTTAAACAGAAGAGCCATGAAACTAAAACTGAATCCAAACCTTACACCACACCGTATGTGAAAAGTCAGGGGCCTTTTACATCACAGTATAAGCCGAAACCGAAATGTATGTGTTTTAGTTGCCACCAGGAGGGTCATAAGGCAAATGAGTGCCCTAGTCGACCTCCTCCGGCAGCCGTGTCTTTTGCTCACGGCATTGGAGTGTTCAAGAGGACATCGGAGTTTGTTAGAGGCATTTCTTCCGAGGTAAATACACTGCCAGTGCAGAAGGATCCGGAAGGCTTATTCCCTGTCCGTGATGCCTTTAGTGACCACAGGGGACTCGGTTGTGTGGAGTGGGGGGGTAGAAGACATGAGGTGAGAATTTTGCGTGACACTGGGGCATCGCAAACACTGTTGAGAAATTGCACTGGTAAACCTGTCAATACGGCGCGGGTGGTGGTGGTTCAGGGAGTTAATGCGACAAGGTCATACCCGCTTGTGAGAATGAAGGTGGAAGTTGATGGTGTGACTCGTGACCTGGATGTAGGGATTGTGGAGAAGTTGCCTGTTGGGGGCGTCGACCTCCTTCTCGGCAACGACTTTGCGGGACCTACTTCTGAGGCTCCACCCTTGGTCGTTGCCGAGAAGCTGGCCGACGTGAGTAGGGAGGAGCAGGAGTGGGTTGAGAAGTGTCCGGTGCAGCCTATGGCGTGTGTTGTCACCGGAGATCCTGCATCATGGGAGTCACATTCTGGTCAACAATCTTTAGATCATCGGAGGAAGGGTACCGAGAAGGGGTTGAAAGTTGATGCGGTTGAGAGTTTAGTATCAGCGGACATTCTCGGGGACTCAGTATTAGGACCAAATATCGAGTCTGAAGAAGACCCAGTAACTGTTCCTGAAAAGGCAGTGGATGGGCTTAAAAAGACGATGAGACAGCAACGGTACGCAGAGAGAGAGCAACGGGAGGCCAAACTTAATGTAGGAGGGGGGCATGAGTTGTTTCGCAAACACTTGGATAGGCTTGCTCCTTCGGACATTCGTAAGTTGCAATTGGAAGACCCGGAGGTTCTTGAATGTGGTACCGGTGCTGTCGAGTTGAAGGAGGACAGTGTTGCACAGTCGAGAGATGTAGCAACGAGGTACCCTGACGCGTACCCTATGAGAAATGGGTCAGCGAAGACGGTGGTCCGAGGCTTGCTAGTGTATTTTTCCCGGTATGGTTACCCGCAGGAGATTCATGTTGTTTTGTTTGCTGCACGGGAGGTACCTGGGGAAAGTTTGGGATTCAGCCCTATTGAGCTCGTCTTTGGACACCGTGTCAGAGGGCTTCTCCATATGGTTGAAGAAGTATGGGAGGGCGCAGAAAAACCTTGTTCTATGCTCAAGTGTGTCCTCAACAGTCGAGAACGGATGTTGCGCAGCCTGGAGTTGGCTGGCCGTAATTTGACTAGCTCTCAGGCCCTCATGAAGGACAGGTACGACCTCAAGGTTGAACTCAGGGAGTTTCACGTGGGTCAGGAGGTGTTGACTCTACTGCCCCTTGTAGGTCACCCCTTATCCGCGAAGTACACTGGTCCTAATAGGGTGGTGGAGGAGCTATCGGACCTGGTTTACTTGGTAGCCACTCCAGACAGACGGAAGCGCAATCAGTTATGTCATGTTAATCCCATGAAGGCGTATGAGAGGCACCCCCCTGAGTCTCTCACTGTGCCTGTGATGACGTTTAGCAGTCAAGGTGGAGAAGAAGAACGGGACAGTCAAGCTCAGGTGGAGGATAACTGGAAGGATAAGAAGTTCAATTGGGCACCTGAGTGTGAGAAGGAGTTTAGAGAAGTAAAACACCTGTTGTGCACTCACCCGATCCTCAGGGCCCCTGACTTTAGCCTACCTTTCCAACTAGCAACGGAGGCTAGTGGTGTGGGGGCTGGTGCCGTCCTTGTGGAAAAGGACGATGATGGGCTGGAGCATCCTGTTAGTTTCTGCTCGGAGAAGTACAATTCGGCCCAGGGGAGCTGCTCTGTTGTCGAGGAGGAGCTGCTGGCGGTTGTACTTGCTCTGAGGCATTTCGAGGTCTGTGTTCCAGCCTATGGTCCGGTCATTGTAGTTTACCCAGATCATCACCCTCTCAAGTTCTTGGACCAGTTTCACAATCGGAATATGAGGCTGACCAGGTGGTCACTAAGGTTATTGGTATATAACCTGGACATACGCCATATTGCCAGTTGTGACAACTTGGTTGCAGATGGTCGTTCAAGGGTATATGATCCTGGGTAGATTGACACACGGGTAGCCTCCTGCTTTAGTTTGAATAGTATTTTGCGCTTGGTGCTTGTTGGCTCGCGGTTGTAGCCCAGCGTATTGGGTCGTAAAGCAGGAGTTGAGTGTTTGGTATAGAAGAAAAAACTAGGCTTGCCCCTATAGTGCAGCCGAAATAAACAAATTAAAAACATAAAAATCAAATAAAAAACTTTCTTTGATAGTTGAATTTTTTCAGTATGTTATAGCAGTAATTCTGAGTTGCACTCCTCTCAGAATGCTGGGCTAGAGAAGCTCGCTCTTGAGGAGCATAACTACATATAATTTAACCCATTGTGTTGGGAGGGTTATCATTTTGAAAAAAAAAATTTGTTGAAGAACTGTGCCAGATATTTTACTGCCGCTGGGTGATGGGAAGTGGAGATATAGCATGGGTTCTAACCATCAGATTTTTGTGAGCCTTGGGGCCTCTGAGAAAAATCTTGGGGGGGGGTGTGACGTTAACCACTCCGTTAGAACCACATGGCTTGTCCTACAGTGACTCACTAGGATCGCCAGGGCAGTGGATGGGGCTACAGTTTATGTATTAGAGTGTGCTTTATTTCATATGAAAGCTCGTGTTATGGGCAGTCCAGAAAGGCTCTTTGTTTTCGCCCATGTCAAGGCTTTATATATTTAATTGTAAAGTATATGTTTTATCATTAACTAGTAATGATAGGATCTGGGAGAGAGAGAGGGAGTAGAACAGAGTGAGAGGGGGCGCGCAGTGTTTTTTGTCCCGCTCGATGACGTCACGGCTGGCTGCCTCGCGGGGGTTGGTGGAGAGAGGTCCTTACCATGCTGCGAGCTTTGTTAGTGGTTAGATTTACTTGTAACCGCTTTTTTCCCACGCGGCTCGAGCTAGTGCGACTATATATACAGTCCCTCGCCACTCTCTCCCTCAGATCTGGTTTCTAGAACACACCCATCTTTTTTTCCCTTGCTATCTATCCCCGCTCCGTACCTGAGAATCTTTTCCTCTGCCTATCTCTCTCATTTTCCATATCTTTCACCACCTTTTATTAATATCATTACCCCCTCTGGTTAACTCTGCAAAATCAGCTTCATGTTGGCCAGTTGTATTGTGTGTTAAGGTCTGATATAGCTTGTGTATGTTAGTTGTTAAGATAAGTGGATCACGAAGCATTGGTTGGCTTTCATATTGCCGCTTCC
>JBAKBP010029823.1:0-26599 GCA_037953745.1 Lithodes maja | reverse complement strand
ATACTGGTGCTTCATGACCGCCTGTGCATTAACCAAGTTATTACCTGCCGCTGCCATGCAACCTATAAGTCTCTCCCGGCTCTCAAGGATATATTTAAGTACAGACCCCGGCTTCTCTTCGCCCTCCCAGATCTCTTTCACCATACTTAAAGGTCCTCTCACATTATGGCCAAAGACTAGTTGATTTGGACTGAACCCCAGGCTCTCTCCTGGGACTTCACGTGCAGCGAACAGAACATACGGCAGACCCAAATCCCAATCAGTGTCATGTTCTGCACAGTAACAGCGTAGCATACTCTTCAGGGTCGAGTGCCACCGCTCCAAGACTCCCTGACTCTCGGGATGGTAGGCTGACGACACTACAGAGCATATACCGTGCAACTGAAGGGTTTGCTTGAACAATTTGGATGTAAAATTGCTCCCCTGGTCTGACTGCACCTCACGTGGAAATCCATAACGGGAACAGAACAATAATAAGTTTTTAACAACTGCCTTTGCCGAGCCGTTTCTCATGGGGTATGCGTCCGGGTATCTCGTAGCCACATCCATGATTGTCAACAGGAATTTATTGCCACTACTAGTAGGTGGGAAAGGGCCAACCAAATCTACTACAACTTTGCTGAACGGAGGCCCGGTGACAGGTATGGGAAACAAAGGTGCCTTCGGGATTGTCTGGTTAGGCTTCCCCGTTGTCTGGCAGGTCGCACACCCAGCCACCCATGCACAGACATCAGCCTTGACCCCAGGCCACCAGAAAAACCTGCCCAATGCCGCCAATGTTTTTGTTACCCCCAAATGACCCGCCACCGGCACATCATGCGCCAGACACAATAAGGACTCTCTATACTTATTTGGAACAACCACCTGGTCTACTACCCTCGCACCGCCCTCCCACTTCGATTTGGGGTCTAGAAATCTGCGGTACAATATCCTGTTGAGCCTAAAGAAATCTCCCGGCTTCGCATCCCCATCTTCCTCCAACTCTATGGCACCATTGCTATAACGAGCTAGGCTAGCGTCTTGCAGCTGCTGCTCACTAATGTCCCTGGGCGTCAATGCATCAAGATGGTTTTGTAATAAGACATTACCCCGGCTAGTAGGCTCTACTGCCTTAGTGGCTCTCGCTACAGCTCTTGCCTCACGCGAAGTCTTACCCAACTCTGCCTTGTTACACACCATATCTGGGCCAGAGTCAACTCCCGTGTTTATTATAGGTCCAAGTACCGAATCACCGAGAAGTGCAGCAGAATCAATGTCCCTTTTCCTGCCCTTAGCAACCTTCTCCTGATCCTTCCTCCACTGTCCCCGAGGTTGAGTGCTAGGCTGTGCAGGAGCCGCAGAGCGAGATCGGGTTACCACACAGGCCATCTCATCCTGTTGGCACCTCCCAACCCATTCCCGATTCTCACCATCCACGTCGGCCGCCCTCTCGGCAACGACTAAGGGTGGAGTCCCGGAAGTGGGCACCGCAAAGTCGTTGCCGAGAAGAAGGTCGACGCCCTCAACTGGCAAACACTCAACGATCCCTACATCCAGCTCCCTGCACACCTCTCCCACTCTCAACTCCAACCTCACAAGTGGGTATGACCTCGTAGCATTTATACCCTGCACCACAACAACTCTGGCCGCATTTATCGGTTTCCCTGTGAAGTTCCTCAACAAAGTTTGCGAAGCCCCCGTATCCCTCAGCAAGTCAACCCTCCGTAGTTCACTCCCCCAGCTCACAAACCCGTGTCCCCGATGGTCACAGAAAGTGTCCCGGACAGGTGTCGAGCCTTCCGTACGCTTCTTTACCGCGTGTGCCTCAGCTGCTGACAACCTACCCCGGGCAGTTGCTGCAGCCTTCAGAGACACACCGATACTGTGAACCAATGACACCGGCTTAGCGGGAGTGTTACTAGGGCACTCACGTGAATAATGGCCTAGCTTCTGACATTTGTAACATTTCACATCCCCAATGGGCTTCTTCCCTTGTGCGGGCGAAGAAGGGGCCTGACCTTTAGTAAACGGGAGAGGCTTGTGTTTGTAGGTGTTATTAGGTGCAATGCATTTAGTGTGGTTATGTGTGTCATAGGATTTGTTATTATCGAAAACTCTGGTGGGTGGGGTATAGCGCCCCTTCTGCCCTGACTCAGCCCTCTGAGTGGCACCGCAACCACGAATCAATGATAATCTGAGGTCTGCCATCTTGGCAGCCTCCTCTACTGTCTTGGGACATTTTTCCTTAATGTTCAGCGTTAGATCGGTTCCAGTACATTTGTAAAACTGTTCCAGATAGAAAAGTTGCTTAATTTCCTCAGCCGACTCTGCGTGCTCGGACCGAAACCAGTTATTACCTGCATCTGTTAAGTCCCGTGCGTGCTCCATAAAACTGACGTCGCTCTTCTTATTCACGCCACGGAACTTCAATCTATAAGTTTCGGGTTGCAGTTCGTAGGCCCGGAGCACAGCCTCCTTCACCAGTCCATACACTACACTCTCGTCCAGTGACAGTGCATCGTAGGCTTTCAACCCCTTACCCACTAGACGTGATGAAACTAATGCTGCCCATTTAACCTCCGGCCAGTCATACTCACGACACTTCTTTTCGAAACGAGCAAAAAACTCAGTCACTGCTGTCTCATCAAATGCGGGTACTAACTTAATTAAATGCGAAAGTGAGTCGGTAACCCGGTGCCCACCACCGAGATGACGCCCCGTGGTCTCTACTCTAGACTTCTCGACATCCATTTCAGCCTGGTACTTGGTTGCATCCTGATTGGCTTGGATTCTAGCAACCTCTATGCGTTCTATACTAGCCTGTTGTATCTGTATCTGAGTCTCCTGCAGCTTAAACTTAGCTAGTTCTAGCTGAAATAACATCTCAGGAGACAGGCCTGGGGGGGGAGAGCACAAAATGGGGGATCCACACCGAGACGTGTTTACGGGTAAGCCAGCTTGCCCTTGAGAACCCTCCTGCTGCATCGTGCTAAGACTCGCTGGCTGAGGGCCCAGCTCAGGGGTAGAGTGGAATGGAGGCTTGGAGGGAACCCCCCAAGACCCCACTCCACCCACCGCCCCATCGCCATCACCCAACAAACATGCCACCAAATTCTTCTTGGGCCAACTGTCAGGACAGTCCCGCCCCAAAACCGTGGCTAAACAGCGAAGACCGTAACAATCAATAGCCTGCAGGCGCTGTTCGGTCAAAGGTGTCTGCAAAAATGCCCGGGCATCCCTCTCTCCACTTATAACACTCCCCTCCCTAAACATCTGTTGTACTTGCTGGTTACTAGGCTGTACCGTGTTATCCTCCCCCGTAAATGATGAGTCATTAGACATAGTGCTGGTTATACAATTGCTGTTCATAAAAAAAAAGAAGTGCTTATTACTAATTGCAGTCTCGACTCACAAAATGTTAAAGATGCTTGAATGACTCTACTCTAGACACCCCCAACGAAACAATCTGCAAGTCCACCAATACAATAATGACACAATAAAAATTCCTCCAATATGCAAGAAAATTCTAGCCAGCTCTACTAGGTAGCATAGAATAGTTCTCCAAAAAACATGTGATAGGATACTACTGAATCTTGTGCAAGGTCGCCATTTTGTTACGGCTGGATCGGCAATACATATTCGGGATTCTTGATCGTAGGACAGAAATGGCTTATGTGACAACGACACGCTCGATTCCAGTCCCAAATACTATATGCTCCAGACAACAAAAGCACCAACGCCCTACAGAGCTATCGTCTATGGTAACGAGGTACCTTAACTCGGCGAAAGTGTACAACAGGGGTAGGCTATGAGGCTAAACTCCCTCAGACATCTATAGGTCACGTTATTACTAAAGAAATGCAATACTCAAGAAACTACGTTAATATTAAGCCTCTAATAATGTAGAATAGAAGCAGGCTAAAGGTATGACAGTGAAATGCTAAATGACAAATGTACACGCCTATTTGAAAGCGCGTGCACTAGAATAACTGTCCCCTACTAACATGCACTAGCATGTAGCATACAAGATGTTCATGATCCAGTAGATACCTAATAATACACATGGAAGGAACATAAATAGTAGTCACTTATTGTAATAATGAATCTATACTTGGAATAACTAAAAGGTTGCAGGCAACAGTACTGCGCCGGTAGCCTACTACCGCATAGGCTACTTCGCTTCTCTCACTCTGTCTCCCCTCTGAGTCCGTATGCGCCCTACGCAACGGAACTCCGGACACAGCAGCAAAACGACAGTGCAGTTAATTGATACATGAAAGTATTAATAGTGTTGTCTAGTGTGTGAGTAATGTGTATTGTAAAGTGTTACATACATAAACTTAAAGAGAGCTGCAATGCATAGTAAAATAAAGATATCACCCACTCATCATCCCCATGTGTTCTAGCTAGCAGGCCAAGTCACAGGAACAACGAGTCCCAGCACCGAAAGCGAGAACCCAGGAAAAGACTGTAGAGAACACAAGGACAGATAAATTACGTTACTCTACTATACCGGCACTACGAGCGAGCTGTAGTCTCTGGTACTGCACTCGCTCCTGGCTCGGTAGGCAAATCAAGGCTAAGTCCTCACCCCTCTACAGACAACTCCTGGGCATGGTCGGGCTCTTACACATGGCACTAGTCTAGTCACAAATTGGATGATGAGCTGGGCATATAACTCGTGAACATGTAGAACGTTCACCAACTATCCTCATCAAGAAGATCGCTGTTCACATTAACCCCTTAAATCTAATACATGTAAATATATGCTTGTCCTAAGAGTAATACGAGAGGTGAGTGCTGAAACTCCTTTAGGACCTCAAGGGAAGGGTATGCATTTAAATAGAGAGAAGAATGAAATGAGAGTAATGTCGTCAGAGAGAAAGAGTGCAACCGTGAGAAATTGGGAGAGAGGGCAAGGGATGTTAGAATCTCAAAGGTTCTAGGCAACCTGATCATGGAACACACAGCGAGCCTCCATGCAATGTGCAGTACGACAACATGGGCAGCCCGGCAGCATATGCAGGCGGCAATGTACTACCAACCCTGTCGCACCTAGCTATAAGCGCAGGGCTGCCAACCGGTCCATACGTCTGGCAACCATTGCTACCCTCTCGCTCTGAAGTCTAACTCACTCTCTCTCTCTGAATTCCTATTATCTCATCTATCAACTTCTCTATTGATACTACATATTAAATGGAAGGTCTCGACATGGCTTAAAACAAAACCCACCACTGGTTAGCAAATGACGAGACCTTTGCAGAGATACAAAGAACATAGTTATACGTTGTCACACTCAATATAAGCAGCCAACACGGCACACGGTACACGGCACCGCGGCGATACAGTGGAGTACCAAGGAGTACAATCAGGTTAAGTTGCCACGCACTGGGTGCGTCACATTGGTTTTCTGTGCATTAAAGGAAACTAGATTCTTTTGTCCCCATCCATTAATTCTAGAAAGGTCCTGGTTCAGAGAAATTGCAGTGTTTATTTTTGAATTTATAAGATCGGGTTGGGTGACAGAATTGGTAAATGTGAAGGAACTGTGGAGTGTTGAGTCATCTGCGTAGGAATGTATTGGATTATGAGTGGTAGATATGAGATCATTGATATGAATGAGGAACAGAATTGGGGCCAAAACTGATCCCTGGGAACACCAGCATTTATTGAGTGAAATTGAGAATAAAGGCCATCTACCATTACACATATTTTTCTGTTATGAAGATAAGAAGAAATTAGTGGAACTAATGATGCAAGGCCGTAGTGTGACATCTTCGACAATAAGGATTGATGCCAGACTCTATCAAATGCCTTTGATATATCCAGTGCTATTGTATGTGTTTCACCATGTTGGTCTGTAGCTTGGTTGATTTGATGCGTAAGAAGGCAAAGCATGTCTGCAGTTGATCGACATCGTCTAAAACCATATTGCCTATCACTGATTAATTTATTATTCTCAAGATGCTTAATTATGTGATTATTTAATATAATTTCAAAGACTTTACCAAGAGATTATGAGAGAGAGAGAGAGAGAGAGAGAGAGAGAGAGAGAGAGAGAGAGAGAGAGGACGATTGCAAAATAGATAGATAGATATAGGGATAGAAAGAAAGACAGAGAGAGAGAGAGCGCGCGAATACGTCAACCTGTCAATCAATCCCCCAGTTCCGATCCTGTTTTGATATGTCCGTTTTCCAATTACCCACCAGTCAACCCTTTTTACCCCGGACCTCTCTATATAAACCCACCAGCTGTATAGGTCGGTATCTCGCATGTCACCAGCTGGCTCTGATGGGAGCAAGAGTAAGGGGAGAGAGGTTGCTTTTATGACCTTCCTTCCTCCTCCACCAGCTGTATACAGTAGATCGGTATCTCGCATGTCACCAGCTGGCACTGATGGGGGCAAGGTTTTAAGGGGAGAGGGGTTGCTTTTATGGTCTTCCTTCTTCCTCCACCAGCTGTATAGGTCGGTATCTCGCATGTCACCAGCTGGCGCTGATGGGGGACAAGGTTTTAAGGGGAGAGGGGTTGCTTTTATGACCTCCTTCACCAGCTGTATAGGTCGGTATCTCGCATGTCACCAGCTGGCGCTGATGGGGGGCAAGGTTTTAAGGGGAGAGGGGTTGCTTTTATGACCTTCCTTCCTCCTCCACCAGCTGTATAGGTCGGTATCTCGCATGTCACCAGCTGGCTCTGATGGGGGCAAGAGTAAGGGGAGAGAGGTTGCTTTTATTACCTTCCTTCCTCCTCCACCAGCTGTATACAGTAGGTCGGTATCTCGCATGTCACCAGCTGGCTCTGATGGGGGCAAGGTTTTAAGGGGAGAGGGGTTGCTTTTATGGTCTTCCTTCCTCCTCCACCAGCTGTATAGGTCGGTATCTCGCATGTCACCAGCTGGCTCTGATGGGGGCAAGGTTTTAAGGGGAGAGGGGTTGCTTTTATGGTCTTCCTTCTTCCTCCACCAGCTCTATAGGTCGGTATCTCGCATGTCACCAGCTGGCTCTTATGGGGGCAAGGTTTTAAGGGGAGGGGGGTTGCTTTTATGGTCTTCCTTCTTCCTCCACCAGCTGTATAGGTCGGTATCTCGCATGTCACCAGCTGGCTCTGATGGGGGGCAAGGTTTTAAGGGGAGAGGGGTTGCTTTTATGACCTTCCTTCCTCCTCCACCAGCTGTATAGGTCGGTATCTCGCATGTCACCAGCTGGCTCTGATGGGGGCAAGGTTTTAAGGGGAGAGGGGTTGTTTTTATGGTCTTCCTTCTTCCTCCACCAGCTGTATAGGTCGGTATCTCGCATGTCACCAGCTGGCTCTGATTGGGGGCAAGGTTTTAAGGGGAGAGGGGTTGCTTTTATGACCTTCCTTCCTCCTCCACCAGCTGTATAGGTTGGTATCTCGCATGTCACCAGCTGGCTCTGATGGGGGCAAGGTTTTAAGGGGAGAGGGGTTGCTTTTATGGTCTTCCTTCTTCCTCCACCAGCTGTATAGGTCGGTATCTCGCATGTCACCAGCTGGCTCTGATGGGGGCAAGGTTTTAAGGGGAGAGGGGTTGCTTTTATGACCTTCCTTCCTCCTCCACCAGCTGTATAGGTCGGTATCTCGCATGTCACCAGCTGGCTCTGATGGGGGCAAGGTTTTAAGGGGAGAGGGGTTGCTTTTATGACCTTCCTTCCTCCTCCACCAGCTGTATAGGTCGGTATCTCGCATGTCACCAGCTGGCTCTGATGGGGGCAAGAGTAAGGGGAGATAGGTTGCTTTTATAGTCTTCCTTCTTCCTCTACCAGCTGTATAGGTCGGTATCTCGCTTGTCACCAGCTGGCTCTGATGGGGGCAAGAGTAAGGGGAGAGAGGTTGCTTTTCTGGTCCTTCTTCCCCATGTTTAACCCTATTAGTTTTCAGATTTTAAGACGTTCGCCCCATTAGTTTGGCGATTTTAAGACCTTTCGCCCCTTTTCTTTGTCAATATTAAAACTATTCGTGTCATTTAGGTGTCGATTTTTTCCTGGCGAGCGATAGCGAACCTGTATTTGGGAAAAATTTCTACCGATAAATGTGCAAATATATATTGAAGGGGGATCCTGGGTTTTTTGTTTTTTTAAGTTTGATGGAGGGCTAGGGGGGGAAAGCAGAGAAATAATAAACAAATTGAAGAAATCGACCAAAAATATACCCTTCCCCCCTTAAAGGCTACACGTGTTTCATTTGTTAATATTACCGGGATTGTTGATATTATTGTTTGTTATTGTTGAAACAGCTGAGGTTGTACAGAGTAAGTCAGTCTAATCCTATTAACAGGTGTTACTCAGTTACTTGTTCGTCAAGGGGAATCCACGCAATGCGAGCTAAGCTCATTATTATCGCGCCTCCTTAACTGGGAATGTATTGCGTGAAATGCATGTTAAATGTTTTATGTACTGTTGGAATGGCTGTGGATGTGTGTGTAGTCTGTATTTAGCCAATTGGCGACATCGGAAACGAAGGCTTAGGGTGGATCTGTATGGTACCATTCTCACTATAGACGGTACCGTCTCGCCCGAAGGCTTAGGTAGCCATCAGCTTAGGTGAACCATATGATACCCATCTCGCCTTGTACCATTTTTGCCAACCCCAGATGGGACGCCACAACGTCGTCCACTTATTCCAGGTACCTATTTACAGCTAGGTGAACTGAGGCTAACACATGAAAGGAGACAAGCCCAATTTGTCTCCGCCCGGCCGGGGATTGAACCCCCGACCCCTCGTGTGTGAGACAAGAACTCTACCTACTAGGCTACGGGCTGTGTGTGTGTGTGTGTTGTGTGACTTATGTGTGTTTTTTTTTGTTTTGTATGAGTGTGAGTGTGTGTGTACCAGGTGTTTAAGAGCCTGTGAAGGGAATGCTTGTGAGGGTGAGTTTTTTTTTTTTATGACTGTGTGTGTGTGTGTGCGTGTGGGTGGGTGGGTGTGAGAGAGAGTGTGTATGTGTGTGTGTGTGTGTGTGTGTGAGAGAGAGAGAGAGAGAGAGAGAGAGAGAGAGAGAGAGAGAGAGAGAGAGAGTGTATGTGTGTGTGTGGTGTGTTACTCATAAGTTGCAGGCTCGCTTTTGCTCGCCAGGAAAAAAATATCGACAAATGGCATGTTCAGTCCTGTAAAGAATCGTAAGATTCAGAGTCGTAAAGATTCCAGGACGAGCTCATTAGCGGCGGATCCCCAGATCGACCGTGGTGATTGTCACCTAAACATCTACAAAACTAAAAAAAAAAAAAAAAACTAAATTACACGAAAAGTCTTAATATTGACAAAAATAAGGGTTAAAGGTCTTAAAATCGCCTAACTAAAGAGCCGAACGTCTTAAGATCTGAACACTGATGGGGCTAAACATGAGGAAGAAGGGAGGGGCAGAAAAACAGCCCATCTCCCCTTAATGTTACAAATAGGCGACTTAATTCAGCTTGGGAAGGTTGTCGGAGACTGAGAGGAAGGTTGTCGAAGACTGAGAGGAATATTGTTATTTAACCCCTTCTTTACCGGCGACGTCCTTTGCACTTCATTTTGGATAGTAGTTGATGATTTTATTCAGCTTAGGAAGGACGTCTACCAATTAAAATGATGCAGACTATCTCAATTAAATCCTTCTAGCTACCATATACCTTTCCTAAGCTACATAAAATCGTCTAAACGTAGCTGAAATATAATATAAATTACGTCACCGGTACAGAAGGAGTTAATGCTTACGTCAGGAGACCCGCACAAGGTTGGTCTCTAGAGTGTATAGTGTGTAAATATTACCTCCAAAACCAGGGTCCAGAGAATATAGTCCTTAAGGGGGCCCACCTGGTTTGTTCTCTCATTCTCTCCCTCTCTCTTTGGCTTGTATCCATTCGGCCCCATTCAGCATACTGTTTTAAGACGTTTACCCCATCCAGGTTTCAATATTTTTCTGGCGAGCGGTAGCGAGCCAGAAAATATATATATATTTTTGTTTTCACAGCAGGCTAAATTAGTACATTTTTCGATAGACAAATTTCTCCGGCGAATCCGGATTTCTCCATACAATACTGGCTCGCTATCGCTCACCAGGAAAAAATCGACACTTGGATGGGGATAAAATTCTTAAAACAGTTGACTGAATGGGGTCGAATGGATACAAGCCAGGGAAAGAGAGAAAAGGAGAGAAAGATAAAAAAAAAAAAACGGTGACCCCTCTTAACTCTTTAACGTTTTTATGACGTAGAGTTTGCCAGATTAGCAATAAGAAATAGAGTTCTCTCACTCTTATATTTACCTCTCTAAAATTAGTTTCCTGCCCACAGCTAACTCAAAGACAGCTGCAGAGGTTGAAGTAACTATACTAAAGGTTTCTAAATACCCCTGATGGTAACAAAGGCTTCAATGTATCCCTAATAGGCTCAAAATTGCGTGCGTCATATGCGTGAAAGGGTTAAGGGGAGATGGGCGTATTTATTTATCTTTTTACTATTTTCTTAGCTTCCTCCCTAGACCTCCATCAAGCTTAAAACAACACCCACAAGACCCCCCCCCCCTTCAAGATAAATCTGTAAATTTGTCTATAGAAAAATTTCCCGGCCTCCTATGATGCAGGCTCGCAATCGCTCGCCAGGAACAAAAATAGACACCTAAATTGCATGAAAGGTCTTAACATTGACAACGAAATGGGGCGAAAGGTGTTAACAACGCCAAACTAATGGAGCGATCGTCTTAGAATCTCAAAACTAATGGTGCTAAACACGAGGGAGAAGGGGGTCCATTAAAACGAACCATCCCCCCTTAACCCTGTCGATAAAATTTGACCCAAATAAATTATACACTCTATAACTGAAACCTGGCCATACCACTCCGCAGACTATTATACAAACCGGTATCACACGAGAGCATTGTAACTCAACATTTATCCTCAACACTGGTCTGGCAGCTTATGAGGTAAACATTTTATATTTTTCTGTTACCTAAATTCATCTATCATGAGTCTAGTTTCCGATACCAGAGCAAAATATTACAGAAATGTTGCCAGAAAAATGTTGACCATCGAATGTTGACTATAAAATCTCTCGTGTGATACCGGCTTAAGAGCTGGACCTGTCATTATGTGGTCTACCGGGACGCAAGTTAATGTGAGTTTGCAGAAGGCCAATTTGCTCAAACAAGACAGATCCCTCTCCCACCCAGCCCAGCTCGCTGTCGCTCGCCAGGAAAACATTGGACACCTAAATGACGCGAAAAGTTTTAATATTGACAAAGAAATGGGGTGAAAGGTCTTATAGCCTAATCGCCAAACTAATGAGCCGAACGTCATAGAATATGAAAACTAATGGGGCTAAACATGAGGAAGAAGAGGGCCCAGAAAAACTACCCATCTCCCCTCAACCCCTTCAGTACCATTACGTAATTTTCATCGTATTCTGGTTTCCATTAGACGATTTTCTTTAGTTTGTAGTCTCCCTCTAGGACTCAAAGGGGTAAATACGATACCAATTAACCGTCTGAATAACAAGTCTTTCTGAAACTACATAAAATCGTCCAACTCTAGGCAGAAATTAGGTATAAGGGCGTCTTCGTGCTGAAGGGGTAAAGGGGAAGGTTACTTTTTCTGGACTTCCTTTTCCCCCATGTTTAGCCCCATTATTTTGGCGATTTTAAGACTGTTGTGCCATTTAGGTGTCTGTATTTTTCCTGGCGAGCGTTAGCGAGCCTATAATTTAGGAGGAATCAACCTTCGGTCGGGAAATTTTTCTACTGAAGAATTTACAAATTTATCTCATAAGGGAGGTCTTGGGGTTTATATTTAAAGCTTGATACAGGTCTTGGGAGGAAAGTATAAATAATATATGTATATATATAAATATCCCCTTAACCCGTCAATAACCCTGGACAAGATAACCCAACTCAGGACCCCTCTTTTTAAATCTTTTATGTCTTTTTATACCCCGTTATATACCTTGTTTATACCTTGTTTATAGACTGTTTATACGTGTTATGCCTTTTATAAAAAACAAAAAAAGATAAATTTGTAATGAATTTCAATAGAAAAATATCCTAGCCGAAGGTCGATTTCTTCTAGGTTACAGGCTCGCTATCGATATCCCTGAACAAAATAAAAATAAATGAAAAACAAATAAATAAATCGACACCTGAATGGGGTGAAGCGTCTTGTTATTACCAAAGTAATTAAGTGTAAGAAGGGAGTTTTTTTGTGTGTATCCTATTCTATATGCTCAGGCCCAATCCCCACTTTTCCTTTTTTTTTTTTTTTTTTCTTGGGGGTGGTCGACTCAGGACAGAGCAAGAACAGGGAAAACACAAAACACAAGACAAAACAACGAAAAAACACAGACAAAACACAAAATTCACACACATCTACTGTAGGTCACCTAGGAGAATACCCAGAGACCAGGGTCACCAAGGTCGCTCCAGCACTCCCCCGGCCCCCGACCACCCGGAGAGGCTCCGATCTCGGCAGGCAGACACGCAGCGGAGCCAAAGCCACAAGCCCGCCCACCACACTTCCAGGCGCACCCTTCATATTAATCGTCCCCCCGGCCCAGGCGCCTGATGGACTATTTCTAGTCCAACTTGCGCCCGACTTTTCCCCCAAAAGGGAGGTAAAAGAAAAAACTCAAACCAAACTGGGTTAAATTAGCATTACACAATCATGTTTCTTAAAGGAATCTCCTATCGATTTCTCTCTCTCTCTCTCTCTCTCTCTCTCTCTCTCTCTCTCTCTCTCTCTCTCTCTCTGTATTATATATATATACAGAGTTATTCAAAACTTTATCGACAAAATTACAGGGTGACATGATATTAAACATATTTCCATACGGATTTTTCCCAAAAATAAAAGGTTAATTACAGACATGAAAGCCACATCCATTACCGTGGGCGAACGATCCAACACTTCAAAATCAACCCCGAACCCCCCCACAGCACCCCTTATTCTCTCTCGGGTAGGTGAGGGAAGTTATTACAACGTATGAAGCAATGAACCCTTACCGATCCCGGGATTCAAACAGATCCGTAGGCTTTGAATCGATCCCAAGGCTTCGTGTATCATGTAATGTCAGATAGGCTAAGAGAGTAGTAACCAGTAATAGTTTTTATTAATTTTTATTACAGGGTGTACAGTATCAGTGTATTAAATTAGTGTCATATGCAACCATAACAGAAAATCCGATACTTTTATTACACGGCATTGTACAGTATGCCGTTAAATGTACGTATAATAACAGTTGTTTCAGAGCATTACAGTAAAATTCGGGTTATCCTTGTAAATGAAGAAATGAATACGTACAGTACAGTCACTCATAAAGTTTTTTTTTTTTTTTTTTTTTAGATGCCAGGGCGTATACGTTACTACTATCTTATCTGACATTACATGAAACACGAAGCCTTGTGGATCAGATCTCAAAGCCTACGGATCTGTTTGAACCCCGGGATCGGTAAGAGCGTTCATTGCTTCATACGTTGTAATAACTTCCCTCACCTACCCGAGAGAGAATAAGGGTGTGCTGTGGGGGGTTCGGGGTTGATTTTGAAGTGTTGGATCGTTCGCCCACGGTAATGGATTTGGCTTTCATGTCTGTAATTAACCTTTTATTTTTGGGAAAATTCCATATGGAAATATGTTTAATATCATGTCAGGACTTCACCCTGTAATTTTGTCGCTAAAGTTTTGAATAACCCTGTATATATATATATATATATATATATATTGTAATGCCCTCGAAAATGTCCGCACCACAAAATACTAACCCGAGTTGACGTCAGGTATAGCGAGTAAATAGTCGGAGATGGTAAGTCCAATAAACTCATCACGTGATAACACCACGAGACTATCACCTGGTTCTTAAAAATCGGACTAAGGTTGCTATACTTTTAGTACGTCCGTGGTAGTACAGTGGGTTAGCGCGCGAGGCCTGGTGGTGATGGTTGGGTCACTAACCAGGGTTCGAACCCCACCCAAGGCATCTCAAAACCTGTGGGTTTTTAGGGGGTTAAATTCCTTCAGAGGTTCGTACCCCGCGCCAGGTACCTAGGAAAAGTTGATCCTAAAGGTAGCCTGAAATATCCCAAGGCTACCTTTAGGATCAACTTTTCCTGGGTTACCTGGCGCGGGGTACGAACCTCTGAAGGGAATTTACTCCCCCTAAAAACCCACAGGTTTTGAGATGCCTTGGGTGGGGTTCGAACCCTGGTTAGTGACCCAACCATCACCACCAGGCCCGCGCGCTAACCCACTGTACTACCACGGACGTACGTACTAAAAGTAGTAGCAACCTTAGTCCGATTTTTAAGAACCAGGTGATAGTCTCGTGGTGTTATGCACGTGATGAGTTTATTGGACTTACCATCTCGACTATTTTACGCTATACCTGACGTCAACTCGGGTTAGTATTATTGTGGGTGCGGGACATTTTCGAGGGCATTACATATATATATATATATATATATATATATATATATATATATATATATATATTATTAGTGTAGTATGCTTGACAAATACATGAGTGACATCAATTCATATTTTTACACCCACCATTGTTAATAAACGCGCCCTCCTCAGCTCCCCGCCATGGAGTGGCTTCGGTCACCCAGGCTTTATTGTGGTAGGCAGGGAGGGTTTTGTGGGGGTGCTCGGTTATGGCCTTGGCCTTGCTTGGGGCTGTTCGGCCAGGCAGCTTGGGGAACAACAACAACAACAACCACAGACTCCAAAGGGCAATGGGACTCGGGTGAGCGCCGCGGCTACGCACTGTTTCAGCTTAAGCTGAATTGTGTAAATTTACACACCAGATGTGCAACTTTTATTCGCAACTCTGATCTGGAAACTTCTTTAAGAAACATTAATCAAAATGTTCACACTTATGATTATCTATACCTTCAGTCTATAATAGTTGAAGATACAAGTATGAAAATGTTACCATAAAAACGTTGTGTAAAAGTTCTTGGGTGAATCCATCATTAGGTTGACATACCATGGTTTTACCGATTTCACTAAAGTCAACCTGACTGACCATGGTTCGAGTCCTGGTGATAATTCTATTAGAGTTTTTGTCGTTAATATTCGATGGTTAAAATGTTTCCGACAGCATATTTAGGATCTTTTGCAATGGTATCTGACACTAGGCTGAAGATAAATGTATAGGCCTATAGATGGCAAAAATATTGTCATACAATGCAAAGCTGTCACGCCAGAGTTAACAATTACATACACATCTTTGTCCCTTAATCTAGTACAATAATAGCAAGAACTATGCACTTTGTGACCAGAGTAAAAATGCCCTGCATGACATTTTCTTGGCGCAGGTAATAAGAGATGATCTCAAGTTTGATCTCATCGATTCTCACTTCAGTAAAATGAGGATTTTGGGTCCAATCTATTTTATATAGAGAAAAATCATCCTTGGACAGCTGTCATCATCTTGATATTAGGATTGGTCAAAGTTTCGGAAAATTAGCTAATGACATTCTAATTTGACTATCTAACTACGCTTATATCAGTATATTTTACACATATTTCACAGTTTTGTAGGTAATTATTGCTGCATGCCTTTTATTATCATGGATTAAAAAGAGGGTCCGAATGTAAGACAGTCCCGGGACTGGGTAAAATTCGGGGAAGAACTAGAGCGTGTGAACTGGAGGGATGACGGAGGGGTAGACAGAATTAATGAAGAATTCACCAAGACAGTGAAAGAAGTAGCTGAAAGAAGAGTCGGGAGGAAAAAGAAAGGAAATAATAGGAGACCCCAGAGGAGATGGTGGAACCAAGACATCGAATCTGCCAGGAAAAAAAGAAAAGAGAGCAACCGAAGGTGTAGAAGACTAAGGAGGTCCAAGGACAACGGTGAGAATGAACGGGTCGCATATGAGGAAGCATGGGAGGAATACAGGAAGCACAAAAGTATAACAGGAGGTTTAATAAGGAAAGCGAGAGTAAAAGCCGATAAGGATGTAGTAGATGAGCTGAAGGCAAGAGGCGGTGAGGTCAGCAGAGAATGGTATGACTTCCTAAGGGGAGAACAAGAGAGTGAAAGAGTGAATGTGGAAGTGATAATGGTGAACGGAAGAGAGGTGAGAGGGAAACCGGAGAAAGCTAGGGCAGTAAAAGAATTCTGGGAAAACATAGGGGGTGCGAATGAGGTGGAGGATAGGGGCGAACCCAATCTGATAATAGGAAGAAAGATACCAGTAGATGAAAATATGGACTACGAGATCAGTAGAGAAGAGATAATGAAATGTGTCAAGAAACTGAAGAATGGTAAAGCCGCAGGAAATGACGAGATCCCATATGAATTCTACAAAGAGGGTGGGAATGGAGTAATTGAAGGCATGTATGGACTTTTTAAGAAAGTGTGGTCAGGAGAGAGGGTACCGTATAAATGGAACGAGAGCCGGGTGACCCTCCTGCACAAAGGGGGTCACAAGAGTAAGAAAGAGCTGAAAAACTACCGACCAATAACGCTAACGGACACAATTTCCAAGGTGTTCTGTGGGGTGCTGAATGAAAGGCTGAAAGGGATCTTTGAAAGGAACAGAGTGATGGGAGAAGAACAGAATGGGTTTTGAGTGGACAGAAGAGGGGAAGATAACATGTTCGTAGTGAGAGAAGTGATAGAGAATACGAAAAAGTCCGGACGGAAGGGATACTTCGCCTTCCTAGACATAGAGAAAGCATATGACAGAGTGAACAGGTACAAGTTGTGTAGGCTGCTTGAAACAGTAGGTGTGAGTGAAAAGATAATAAATATCATAAGAAGTATGTATGAGAATACCAGGGCTAGATACAGTATGGGGGATATAGAGACAGACTGGGTCGAAAACAAGCGGGGAGTTAGACAGGGCTGTGGGCTATCCCCCCTCCTGTTTGGGATGTACACAGAGGAACTAGCTGCAAGAATGAAAGAAGCCGGCAGGGGAACACTAATTGGGAACGAACGTCTGGGTATCTTGCTATATGCAGATGATGTAGTGATCATGAGTGACAACCGAGAGGAGCTGCAGAGGATGCTAGATGTGGTGTCCGAATATGGGAATGATCTGAATGTGAGCTTTAGCAGGGAGAAAAGTAAAGTACTAGTAGTGAATGGAGATGAAACGGATGTGGGTGCGACGTGGCTACTTGGGAATAATATAATTACCCAAACAAATGAATACAAGTACCTGGGAATGACAGTGGATGCAAGAGGATGCGAGAAAACAAAAGATGAGAGACTAACAAGAGCGAGCCAGTGGGTGGGAAGACTTGGCAGTGCTGCAAGGTGTAGAGCGAACAAGTATGAAGTAGTGCGAGGAGTATGGAAAGGTATGGCGGTGCCAGGCCTGATGTATGGTCTGGAAACCATCCCGTGGACAACGAATGACACGACAAAGCTGGAAGTTGCCCAGAATAGGGTCGGAAGGCTCGCACTGGGAGTGAACAAGTACACTGCAGTAGAAGCCTTGAGAGGTGACGCGGGATGGAGCTCCTTCGAAGAAAGAATAGACAAGGGAGTCCTACGGTACCGGGTCAGACTGGAAAAAATGAATGGTGATAGATGGGCACGAAAGGTGTTTGAATGGGCTAAGGAGAGTAGTAAGTGGAACAAGATGTGCGACAGAAAGATAGAGAAGTACGGAATGCGTGGCATCATGATGGGGGAAAGTATGGAAATGTGGAGCCATGAGAGATGGAAGAAAGAGATCGGCAAACGGGTACAAAGCGTAGCAAGGGACGAATGGGCGGGGAATATGAGAAACAAGAGTTCACTAGAATGGTACATGTGTAAACAACAGCCAAGAAGGGAGCCATTCTACGATGGGAGCATCGGAGGTGAACTCCTCTTCAAGGCCCGAACTAAGTCGCTTGAGCTGAACAGCAGAACATATACTGTAGATGGTCAAATGAAGGCAACAAGGCATGCAAGATGTGCGAGAGTGGGGAGGATGAGACTGTGGAGCATATCCTCCTAAAGTGCAGAAAATATGAAGGAGAAAGGCGGGTAATGCTAAGATCCATAGTACAAGAGATTGGTGCGGAGGAATGGAATGCAGTGGTAGGAAGGTATGAATGGGGGCTCGACGGAATAGTGATCTACCTGCTTGGCCTGAACGACCTAAACATGTGGAATGAGACCACTGCACGAAGTGTTAAGGACTACCTAGAGGGAGTGTGGAGGAAAAGATCAGCCTCAAAATAGTGAGGCTGGGGTGAGAATGCCCACGGGGGAACAATCTTCTTTTATTCTCAACCTGTCCTTTTCCATTATAGTTTATCCTAGGAGAGAGAGCCGATACTAAGGCCACACCTCGACCAGTCGAGCGTGACTCTCGCACCAAGACCAAGACCATTGTTATGGCGTCTGCTGCTCCATTCGACTCGCAGGAAGAAGGTCTATTATCTCATATTAACCCAATTCCTCTCCTTAATTAACACCCACACTTGTTATCCATATCCTAATGTATCTTTGGGTATATACTGAACAAAGATAGGGCACTTGATCGACGATACCCGATTGATTTCCTTATGGTCTTTAAAGGGTAGCAGTTGCCAAGTGCCCTATTTGGATTCATTAGGCTATGCAACATTTACAGTTATGCAATGGGGTTGGATATTTTGAGGTTAGGGCGGCAAACAAGGTTAGTTTGGGGGAGTGTCTGTAGAGTGTAAGGGCGGAATCATATCACTGGTTGGTTGACTTGGAGGATTTTGTATTGTTTCGTGTCCTTGCATGCCATTGTGTTTTCTCTTTTGTTTACTTATTGTACTAGGCTATGTGTGTTTTTTTTTATTAATGTGCTAGGCCTATGTGAACTTTATTGTCGATAAGTGTATAAACATTGGGTAAATCTACAGTTATACTACCCCTCCCCCACTACCCCTCACCACCTCCTCCCTTCAAAACACGCCTTTTAGCGTGTTTTTGGATGGTTCAGCAGACGCGGAAACTGGAAAAAAACATATTGATAACAAATTATCACCAACCAGATAAGAGTTTTTCAGGTAATTTTTTATTTTTATTTTTTTTTATTTGATATACAGTGTTGTTTAATACCGAGGACCGTTGCATTTTAGTATTTTTAATATTAACCTAACCTAACCTAACCTAACCGAAAAGTAACCTGTTAAGGCGACGGTCTAAACTCCCCCTCACGTTCCCTGTTTATGGGTGCGCGACAGTCTAAACCCTGCTCACGTTCCCTTTTTATGGGTTTGCGAAGGTTTGTAATACTTCAATGTATCTATTTCAAGTCCAATATAAATTTCCGCGCATCATCAAACTATACTAAGTCTACTACTAATAATATTAACCCATTAGTACCAACAGAATAGCGACAAAATAGGGGTAGTATAACTGTAGATTTATCAAACATTGTCCTAGTACTTTAAAATTGTCATTGTGTGACAGATTGAAGACCTAGGCCTATTTTGTAGCCATGGTGCAATGACATCTTACCCATTCAGGCCCTGAATCATGAATGAATGAGTCAGATGTCATTGAACCATGGGTACAACATTTGGGAAGGATGTAGTTACCGGGTGTACCACTACCGACATACAACATAAATCATCTATAAATACTTACAATAGGCTAAAATAAATACTTATAAATCTATAGGCCTAATAGGCCTACTAGGTTAAGTTAGGTTAGGTTGTTTGGTTAGGGTAATGTATTTTTGTATCCAAAGGCAGTCAAAATAGACGGGAACATGATAGGGTACACCCGGTAACTACATTCTTGCCCACATTTTCGGTTTAATGTTATTTTAATACCACAAATTTTGTTGATATATTTGAAGATAAATATTGAATCTATATGCTCTAAAGATCATAAGAAAATTTGTTTTAACCCTCGGCAAAACCTAATAAAAAAAGTATGCTACTAAAATTTCTTTTTCGTAACAAGGTTGTCAATACGGTACTTTCAGTCATCGATAGCTCTAAAGATCATATGAAAATGTGTTAAACCCTCGGAAAAACCTAATATAAAAGTATGGTACAGTCAGCCCCCCCAATACGCGAGAATAGGGGCGACAGGAGGCATCGCGTATTGGGAATCCGCGTATTGTGGACCTAACTTTAAATAGGAATAATTAGATATGGGTGACATCTCTCAATTATGGCCTATTTTCAAAAATTTTGGCCTTATTTTCGACATTTTTGGCTCTACAGTACAGTCTATATCTTATATATAATAAGAACAATGAATAAAAATATGAAACCTTACCTTAAAATTAGTAGTAGATAGGCTAGGACTAGGACTAGGACCGTAGGACTTCACGATTTTCTCCAACTTCTCCCTCCCTGACCAAATCGTACGAACAGTTTACTCTGACAAGCCTATTGCACAGTTTCCTTCTCCTTTTTTCTTGCTATCCAACACTTCCACCTTCATTTTGTGTGTTATCTTCTTATATTGGCGTGGCATGGCGAAAAAAGTGGCAGGCACTACAAACGTTTGGTCACTCCGCACGGCTATGACGCTTGAGCGGGACTGTGGGAGGGAGGGAGGGAGGGTAAGCGGGAGGGAAGGCAGGCGTATGCCCGTCTTCTTCTTTTTTCAGAGCTACTCCTGGGCCTCGCGAAACGTAGACGTGCTCGCGTATCAAGCGGGAATAGCGGATTTGGCCCCTTCTTAGCTCTCGATTCGTGTATTGTGGTACCACCTCGCGTAATTAATGTTTAATTAATTAATGTTATTTTCGAGGGGTCACTCGTGTATTAGGGTTTTCGCGAATTGTGGAATCGCGTATTGGGGGGGCTGACTGTACTAAAATTTAATTTTCGTAACAAGGTTGTCAATACGGTACTTTCCCGTTATCAATGTACAATCAAGCTGAAGATTGCAGAGTAAACACCATAGACTTCATCGACTTTTCTTTCACCTTCGTATAATCGACAGCCAATTTTTTTTTTTTTTTATTAAGGGATTAGTACTCAACCAGCGGGGGTGTGGGGGCGGCAGCCCCCACTCATAATACTAGGTTAGGTTAGGTAAGGTTGTTAGGTTAGGCTAATGTCTTTTCAAATCACTATCGGGGAGCGGGCGTGTCTCAACATCGATCGATAGGCCTAATGGGGAAAATATGTTTGGAAAAATGTTATTTTAATACCACAAATTTTCCGAGTGTTTTTTATAAACAAAATTGGTCATTTGCATCAATATATAGTGTGTGTAATTAATTAGAAATCTCGGGAAAACCTATTTTCCCCATTAGGCCTATCGATCGATGTTGAGACACGCTCGCTCCCCGATAGTGATTTGAAAAGACATTAGCCTAACCTAACAACCTTACCTAACCTAACCTAGTATTATGGGTGGGGGCTGCCGCCCCCACACCCCCGCTGGTTGAGTACTAATCCCTTAATAAAAAAAAATAAAAAAATTGGGCTGTCGATTATACGAAGGTGAAAAAAAAGTCTATGAAGTCTATGGTGTTTATTCTGCAATCTTCAGCTTGATTGTACATTGATAACGGGAAAGTACGTACCGTATTGACAACCTTGTTACGGAAATTAAATTTTAGTACCATACTTTTATATTAGGCTTTTACGAGGGTTTAACACATTTCCATATGATTTTTAGAGCTATCGATGACTGAAAGTACCGTATTGACAACCTTGTTACGAAAAATTAATTTTAGTACCATACTTTTTTATTAGGTTTTGCCGAGGGTTAAAAAAAAATTTCTTTTGATCTTTAGAGCATATAGATTCAATATTTATCTTCAAATATATCAAAAAAAATTGTGGTATTAAAATAACATTGAACCATATGTTTTCCCGAGATTTCTAATTAATTACAAACACTATATATTGATGCAAATGACCAATTTTGTTTATAAAAAACACTCGGAAAATTTGTGGTATTAAAATAAAAAAATCCACATTTTCAGGCCATTCTTTCCCCTTATATTCCCTGTTTGTTAAGTGGGCTATTTTCATTCTAGCCTACTTTATTTTGCCAAATAATATGCCACTTATGCTCACCTATGAATATATAGTGGGGAATTAACCCAGCCCCGGCTATTGTATTATATAATTTCCCCGAAACCCGGGGGTTTTGGCCGAAAAACCTCTACGCCTAGGCTACCGTATTATTGTTATTTTGACTGCTTCCGCATTCCCGCGCATCCCCCAAGCGTATATGTGTTTCGTATCTGTAGAATGGCGTTAAGTAGAGCTCTCTAAGTCAACTGGTTCAGTTGTGTTGACGATTTCATTGGAGATAACTTTGTGGCAATATCAGCCACTTTACACTACTTTTCGCTACTTAATAACATACAGGCACACACGAACAAGCGTCGCTCTCCTTCTTGTGGTCGGAGATGCGCGGCGTCGGTCCAGACGGCTGTTGTTTACATGCGTCGGACGGACGCCTCGCACACCAAGCTTACAGGCTTTCAAGCTGCCGGAGCCTCAGCACCCTTACGGGTTGCGCGGGGGGTGTTTTGTATGGAGGCCTCAGAGCCCAACCGGGTCTGGAGGGTAATTAAGAAGCAGGCTTCTTGTGGTGTCTCCCACCTCTAAAGACTAGTCGGCCAGCATGTTTAAATGGTTGTAATATGTCTTCGTACCGGGCTTTGAATGTGGCTATTGTTGGGGCGGTCACTACACTCTCAGGGAGTGCATTCCAATTGTTGATGACTCTGATGGAGAACCAGTTGCCTTTTAACTTTGTCCTCCAATGATCCGGCTTCAGCAGCTTGAGAGAGTGCCCTCTCAATCCGTTGGTGTTCAGCTGGAAGAAACGAGCATAGGGGATGTCTTCGAAATTGTGTAGCAACTTGTATGTCTCTGATCATGTCACCTCTGATCCTTCTATCCTGCAGCGTCTGGAGATCTAGGCGTCGACATCTCTCCTTGTAGGGAAGCTGCACCAACTCAGGGACTAACTTTGTCGCTCTCCTCTGTACTCGTTCGAGTGACTGGATATCCCGTATCAGGTTAGGAGACCAGGTCTGAGCTCCATAATCCAGAATTGGGCGGACCAGGGCGAGGTACAGTAGGGTCTCGTAAGATGCGAGATCTTAAGATGCGATTCGCATAAGATGCGAGGACCCCCAAATAATAAATAAATTATTTTAAGATGCGAGAATGACCATAATTTGCGAATCGGAGGCTCAAAGTGGGCTAAATCCGAGGAGAAACCTTAAGATGCGAAAAAAAATGTTTAAATGCGAGCCTTAGGCGGGACGTTTTTCCGTATTTTTACGTGATCGTAAGATGCGAAATCGTAAGATGCGGACGCATCCATCGACCATAAACTCGCATCTTACGAGACCCTACTGTATATCGGTACCAGTATTTCTTTGCTGAGCACTTACCAGGTTTACTTACCAGGTAGGGCCACGCACTGTCCATGGAGCAGCTGTGTTCAGTGGGGGGCCCAAGACATGAATACGGGCACTCTAACTAGATGCACAATTATTAGCAGTTACTGGGAGTCTGGCAGAGATAGTTAGTTTATATTGTGCCCTCGTTGGAGACTAGGTTTTTAGTTGTGTTAGTTTGTTTGAGATGTATGTTTAGGTGTTTTAGATGTGTGTTTTGAGTGTTTTAGTGAAATTCGTGGAGGGAGTCGTGTATTTCTGCTTGGAGGCGTTGCTTGAAGAGTCTGAGATTTGGTGCAGTAATGGTGTCCTCTGAAAGTGAGTTCCACCTCTTGACGACTCTCCCACAGAGGAGCAGTGCTGTACTTGGATTTTGTAACTGTGGCCTCTGGTGCAAGTCCTAGGGGCCATGGTGAAGAGGTCGGTGGGGTTGATGGGTGAGAGGCCATGGAAGATCTTGTAGCAGTAGATTTGGTCGTACCTGATCAGTCTGCCCCTGACTGAGTGGAGTTTGAGTCTTTGTAGGCGCTCGTCGTATGGGTAGTCGCTAAGGCCGGAGATCTGCTTCGTCCATCTTCTCTGGACAGACGCTGTGAGTCTGCTGTCGGTCAGGTAGTCTTGGTTCCAGAGTGGGGACGCAAAGTCGAGGATGGGTCTTAGGTCGACCTTTAGGAGGGAAAACATGAATTGGGGGGAGCGGTTTACAGTACTCTTGAGCAGATTTTGGGCGACTCCTCCCGCTTTGTTTACCGCCTGGCGGATATGGTGGTGAAATTTGAGGGTTGTTGGGACGAATACCCCAAGGTCCTTCTGCAGGTTTGATGGCTGGATGGGCAGGTTTTGGAGGAAGTAGATGGGTTGTGTAGGCTGGTTCGTTTTGTGGCGGGAGAAGCGCATGTGAGCACATTTTTCCGTGGCAAACCTTAGACCCCACGAGGTGGCAATTTCATGCAGCCGGTCGATGTTTTCTTGAAGGGTTGCCATACCACCGTGGGCTTGGTATGAGGATGATGGGCAGCTGAGGTATATTTTCAGGTCATCTGCAAATATGAAGTATTTGCAGCTTAGTAGTGATCCTATGTGGTTTATGAAGATGAGGAACAGCAGTGGGCCTAGGACGGAGCCTTGGGGGACCCCGCTGAGTACTGGTCTTGCTAAGCTTGTTTTTTCCGTTGATGCGCACCTTCATTTTTCGGTCGAGCAGGAAGCTCTTAATCCAGCTAAGGAGGTTCCCCGATATTCCTATGTCTCTCAGTTTGTTTAGCAGGATTTGGTGGTGGACTTTATCAAACGCTTTCTGGAAATCGAACAGGATGAGGTCTACTGTTTCACCTTTGTCACAGAGAAGTTTCGGGATGGATGTAGTTACCGGGTGTACCACTACCGACATACAACATAAATCATCTATAAATACTTATAATAAAATAAATACTTATAAATCTATAATACTAGGTTAGGTTGTTGTTGTTGTTGTTGTTCCCTAAGCTGCCTGGCCGAACAGCCCCGAGTCCCTGAGGAAGGCCACGGCCACGATCGGGCTTTCCCACAGAGCTCTCATTGAGTGTAGGTTGTGTTGTTGGCGTAAGTGGTTGTGTGAAATGCAGTCTTCTATGATGTGTTTAATGGTATGGGGTGCTGTGTTACATCCCGGGCAGGCGTCGACAACGGAGTCATCCAGTCTCTTCTGATAGCTCAGGAGAGCTGGATGGTGTCCGCATCTCAGCCTGGCCAGGTGGACTCTGTCCTCGCGAGGGAGGGAGGATTCGGAAGGATGGATTTCGGGAGGTCGTGCATGCAGCTGCGTGTTGTCTGTGAGTGAGTGGATGGATTGGCGAGAGATATGAGTATGGATGTGCTTCTGGAAGTTGGTTCGGGGTGGGCAGGGAGGGAGAGAGGACAATAATTGTGTGTGATACCGTGTGCTGGGTGTTGTTTTGATATTTCTTGGTGTCTGTGGGTGTGTTGCCATGTAGTTTAGTGGGTGGTCTTGGTTCGTGGAGGCTGCTGCCAGAAATTGAGTGCCTCTCATGTCCAGATGGTCTTTGACTTTGAGGATTTTGGTTTCTTGATGTAGATGATCTGTGGGTGCAGTAGCTGTGCAGCCTGTAATGATCTTCAGGGCTTTGTTTTGAATCGTCTGTAAGGTCTTATGATGTGTTTCAGCTAGGTTAGAAGCCCAGGCTGGGCTTGCGTATTCCATTACTGATCTTATGTATTGTTTATATACTGTGGTGGTAGTTTCTTTGTTGTGTCCAAATTTTGTGTGAGCAAGTGACCTGAGGGCGTTAAGTCTGGGTGTCAGTTTCTTTTTAATGTTTGTGGTGTGCTGTTTGAATGTCATATGAGTATCATATGTTACTCCTAGGATTTTGGGTGTGTGTGTATGTGTTAGGGGTGTGTTGTTTATGGTGAGTTGAGGGATGTATTCGTGTTCACCTGTCCAGCTTGTGAGCAGGGTTGCAGTGGATTTGGCTGGGGCTAGATTAAGTCTGTTTGTAGTGCACCAGCCATGTAGTGTGTTGAGATAGGGTTGAAGGAGATCTGTTGCTCTTCTTGGGTCATGGTGTGTGCATGTGAGTGTTATGTCATCTGCATAGGAGGCTAAGTTTATTTGGGGAGTATTGGGTGTAGTTATATCGTGCATGTACAGATTGAAGAGTGCGGGCGATAGGACGGATCCTTGTGGGACTCCGTTTGGAAAGTTTCTGATTTTTGATGACTGACCGGCAAAAGATACGTGTGCACATCTGCCTGCTAGGAAGTTGGCCAGCCACCTTTTTGTGTTGTTGTGCATGTTTGTGTTGTAGATTTTGTTTGTTAGGTTGTGGCGGGGGATGGCATCGAAGGCTTTACTAATGTCGAGTGTGGCTAATAGTGATCTGTGTGGTGGTCTAGCTGAGTTGATGCCGTCAAAAGCTCTTTGTGTAAGGTCTGTGAGAAGAGTGTTTGTGGAGTGCAGTGGTCTAAAGCCATGTTGTGTTGGAGCCTAGGGGTAGGTCGGGTGTAATTAGTTGTAATACTAGGCGTTCCATGACTTTGGAGGGGGAGCAAAGGAGTGTGATGGGGCGGTGCGAGGAGGGTAGCGTAGGGTCTTTGTTGGGTTTGGGGAATGTGATGATGATACCATGCTTCCAAATATCTGGTATTGTGTTGTGTGAATAGCTGTAGTTTGATATGTTAGTGAGTGTTTGTATGCCTTGTGGTCCCAGGTGTCTGAGGTGTATGTTGCTTATGTTGTCTAGGCCACAGGCGGGTGAGTGCTTGAGATTGTTGATGATATGCTTTGTCTGGTGATTGGTAAAGGGTGTATAG
>JBAKBP010029822.1:0-26601 GCA_037953745.1 Lithodes maja | reverse complement strand
GTAGTCACTTATTATAAGAATGAATCTATACTTGGAATAACTAAAAGGTTGCAGGCAACAGTACTGCGCCGGTAGCCTACTACCGCATAGGCTACTTCGCTTCTCTCACTCTGTCTCCCCTCTGAGTCCGTATGCGCCCTACGCAACGGAACTCCGGACACAGCAGCAAAACGACAGTGCAGTTAATTGATACATGAAAGTAGTAATAGTGTTGTCTTGTGTGTGAGTAATGTGTATTGTAAAGTGTTACATACATAAACTTAAAGAGAGCTGCAATGCATAGTAAAATAAAGATATAACCCACTCATCATCCCCATGTGTTCTAGCTAGCAGGCCAAGTCACAGGAACAACGAGTCCCAGCACCGAAAGCGAGAACCCAGGAAAAGACTGCAGAGAACACAAGGACAGATAAATTACGTTACTCTACTATACCGGCACTACGAGCGAGCTGTAGTCTCTGGTACTACACTCGCTCCTGGCTCGGTAGGCAAATCAAGGCTAAGTCCTCACCCCTCTACAGACAACTCCTGGGCATGGTCGGGCTCTTACACATGGCACTAGTCTAGTCACAAATTGGATGATGAGCTGGGCATATAACTCGTGAACATGTAGAACGTTCACCAACTATCCTCATCAAGAAGATCGCTGTTCACATTAACCCCTTAAATCTAATACATGTAAATATATGCTTGTCCTAAGAGTAATACGAGAGGTGAGTGCTGAAACTCCTTTAGGACCTCAAGGGAAGGGTATGCATTTAAATAGAGAGAAGAATGAAATGAGAGTAATGTCGTCAGAGAGAAAGAGTGCAACCGTGAGAAATTGGGAGAGAGGGCAAGGGATGTTAGAGTCTCAAAGGTTCTAGGCAACCTGGTCATAGAGCACACAGCGAGCCTCCAGGCAATGTGCTGTACGACAACATGGGCAGCCCAGACAGCATAGGCAGGCGGCAATGTACTACCAACCCTGTCGCACCTAGCTATAAGCGCAGGGCTGCCAACCGGTCCATACGTCTGGCAACCACCCCCCCGGCAGCGTGGCGCACCGCTACCCTCTCGCTCTGAAGTCTAACTCACTCTCTCTCTCTGAATTCCTATCATCTCATCTATCAACTTCTCTATTGATACTACATATTAAATGGAAGGTCTCGACATGGCTTAAAACAAAACCCACCACTGGTTAGCAAATGACGAGACCTTTGCAGAGATACAAAGAACATAGTTATACGTTGTCACACTCAATATAAGCAGCCAGCATGGTACACGGTCCGTGACGGTACAGTGGAGTACCAAGGAGTACAATCAGGTTACGTTGCTACGCACTGGGTGCGTCACAGCCCCCCCAAGATTTTAGATAATCGACCTTAGAAGCATTATCAAAATCTGACAGGCAACCAACCGACCTGCTACCCTTAGCTGCCACTAATTGCAAAAGGTGCACAACAACTGAAGTGTGAATTATACATAAAACACAATATCGCATGCATCATGCTACAACAATAAAGACTTACAAAACTAAAACAAATTTTCTCGTTTATTTTATTGTTTTATAATCTTTTTGGACGGCGTTATGATAGCCTAATTTTACTCCTGCTCAACCCACACACCGTGCACGACTATCCTGGATCATCAACCCTTGATAGACAATCTGCTATCACGTTCTCACTCCCGGCAATATGCTGAATGTTGAGATTATACTCTTGGAGCATTAGGGACCACCTGGTCAACCGCATATTCCGATTGTGAAACTGATTTAGGAATTTCAAGGGATGATGGTCCGTATAAATCGTCACTACCGGGCCGTAGGCTGGAACATAAACTTCGAAATGTTTGAGCGACAAAACGATAGCAAGAAGCTCCTTCTCTATAGTCGAGTAATTCCTTTGTGCCGAATTAAACTTGCGAGAAAAGAAGCTCACTGGGTGTTCCAAGCCCTCGGAATCAGTCTGCAGTAACACTGCCCCGGCACCCACACCGCTGGCATCAGTCGCCAGCTGAAAACTCCTGGAAAAGTCTGGGGCTCTCAAAATCGGATGTGTACACAGCAGGTGCTTGACTAGGTCGAAAGCCCTCTGACACTCCGAAGCCCAACAGAACTTCACTGACTTCGACAGTAGATCAGTTAACGGTGCTAAGACAGTAGAGTATCCCCGGATGAAGCGCCTATAATAGCCTATCATACCTAGGAACCGCATGACCTGGCGCTTAGTGGTGGGCCTGGGAAACATATTGATAGCCTGTATCTTGCTCAGGGGGGGGCACACCCGGCCTAACCCGACCACGAAGCCAAGATACTGCACAGTAGCCTTTACAAACTCGCACTTCCTCAGGTTCACCACCAGCCCAGCATCGTGCAACTTCCCAAACAGGGTCTCTAAGTGCCTTAGGTGATTTTCAAAATTGTCATCATACACTATCACGTCATCAAGGTAGACCGTGCAGTTAGGGATTTCGTCACAAATATCGTTCATCAGGTTCTGAAACGTGGCAGGTGCGTTCTTAAGCCCATAAGGCATTACGTTACATTGGTAGGTCTTGCCATCTACCACAAAACCACAAACTTGCTTAGCTCGGTCCGACAGGGGTACTTGCCAGTAGCCTTTTACAAGATCAATTTTAGTAAGGTACTTTGCATTCCCTATCTTGTCCACGCTGTCGTCAACTCGAGGCAAAGGGTAAGGGTTGGTAGTGGTCAAGCCATTTAGCCTACGAAAATCTATGCAGAACCGCACCTTGCCGTCAGGTTTTGGCTGCAACGTGACGGGTGATGTCCACTTCACATAACCTTCAGTGATCATCCCTCTCTCAACCATGTACTTTAACTCCTCCCGTAAAGCTGGCAACTTTACCGGGGGCACACGGTAGGGCACTGACTTGAAGGGCACATTATCACCGACGTCCACGTCGTGCGTTACCTGAGTAGTGAGACCTGGGTGTTCGGCGAAAACAGAGGGGTATGACCTGAACAGGCCTAGGACAGCCGCACCCTGGTGCTCAGGCAGGTGACTTACAGCTTGCCTAGCCTCTTGTTCAGTATTCCCCGCCCACTGTTCCGCGGAAATGACACAGTCCCAGCTATCCTCCTCAGCAGCATGACTGTCCCCACCTCCTTCTCCACCCTGGCCGCTGCAGGCCAGCACAGGGACAGTGAGAGGCTCTGAGGGGCGTCTCACATACTCTTTCATGAGGTTAACATGACATAACTGATGTTTTTTTCTACGGTCAGGTGTTGCAACGAGATAATCAAGGTCGGACAGTTTCTTAGCCACCACATACGGCCCAATAAACTTGGCAGAAAGGGGGTGTCCAGGCAAAGGTAAAAGCAACATTACCTCCTGACCCACCGAAAACTCCCGAAGCTTCACCTTGGCGTCATACTGGTGCTTCATGACCGCCTGTGCATTAACCAAGTTATTACCTGCCGCTGCCATGCAACCGATAAGTCTCTCCCGGCTCTCAAGGATATATTTAAGTACAGACACCGGCTTCTCTTCGCCCTCCCAGATCTCTTTCACCATACTTAAAGGTCCTCTCACATTATGGCCAAAGACTAGTTGATTTGGACTGAACCCCAGGCTCTCTCCTGGGACTTCACGTGCAGCGAACAGAACATACGGCAGACCCAAATCCCAATCAGTGTCATGTTCTGCACAGTAACAGCGTAGCATACTCTTCAGGGTCGAGTGCCACCGCTCCAAGACTCCCTGACTCTCGGGATGGTAGGCTGACGACACTACAGAACATATACCGTGCAACTGAAGGGTTTGCTTGAACAATTTGGATGTAAAATTGCTCCCCTGGTCTGACTGCACCTCACGTGGAAATCCATAACGGGAACAGAACAATAATAAGTTTTTAACAACTGCCTTTGCCGAGCCGTTTCTCATGGGGTATGCGTCCGGGTATCTCGTAGCCACATCCATGATTGTCAACAGGAATTTATTGCCACTACTAGTAGGCGGGAAAGGGCCAACCAAATCTACTACAACTTTGCTGAACGGAGGCCCGGTGACAGGTATGGGAAACAAAGGTGCCTTCGGGATTGTCTGGTTAGGCTTCCCCGTTGTCTGGCAGGTCGCACACCCAGCCACCCATGCACAGACATCAGCCTTGACCCCAGGCCACCAGAAAAACCTGCCCAATGCCGCCAATGTTTTTGTTACCCCCAAATGACCCGCCACCGGCACATCATGCGCCAGACACAATAAGGACTCTCTATACTTATTTGGAACAACCACCTGGTCTACTACCCTCGCACCGCCCTCCCACTTCGATTTGGGGTCTAGAAATCTGCGGTACAATATCCTGTTGAGCCTAAAGAAATCTCCCGGCTTCGCATCCCCATCTTCCTCCAACTCTATGGCACCATTGCTATAACGAGCTAGGCTAGCGTCTTGCAGCTGCTGCTCACTAATGTCCCTGGGCGTCAATGCATCAAGATGGTTTTGTAATAAGACATTACCCCGGCTAGTAGGCTCTACTGCCTTAGTGGCTCTCGCTACAGCTCTTGCCTCACGCGAAGTCTTACCCAACTCTGCCTTGTTACACACCATATCTGGGCCAGAGTCAACTCCCGTGTTTATTATAGGTCCAAGTACCGAATCACCGAGAAGTGCAGCAGACTCAATGTCCCTTTTCCTGCCCTTAGCAACCTTCTCCTGATCCTTCCTCCACTGTCCCCGAGGTTGAGTGCTAGGCTGTGCAGGAGCCGCAGAGCGAGATCGGGTTACCACACAGGCCATCTCATCCTGTTGGCACCTCCCAACCCATTCCCGATTCTCACCATCCACGTCGGCCGCCCTCTCGGCAACGACTAAGGGTGGAGTCCCGGAAGTGGGCACCGCAAAGTCGTTGCCGAGAAGAAGGTCGACGCCCTCAACTGGCAAACACTCAACGATCCCTACATCCAGCTCCCTGCACACCTCTCCCACTCTCAACTCCAACCTCACAAGTGGGTATGACCTCGTAGCATTTATACCCTGCACCACAACAACTCTGGCCGCATTTATCGGTTTCCCTGTGAAGTTCCTCAACAAAGTTTGCGAAGCCCCCGTATCCCTCAGCAAGTCAACCCTCCGTAGTTCACTCCCCCAGCTCACAAACCCGTGCCCCCGATGGCTACAGAAAGTGTCCCGGACAGGTGTCGAGCCTTCCGTACGCTTCTTTACCGCGTGTGCCTCAGCTGCTGACAACCTACCCCGGGCAGTTGCTGCAGCCTTCAGAGACACACCGATACTGTGAACCAATGACACCGGCTTAGCGGGAGTGTTACTAGGGCACTCACGTGAATAATGGCCTAGCTTCTGACATTTGTAACATTTCACATCCCCAATGGGCTTCTTCCCTTGTGCGGGCGAAGAAGGGGCCTGACCTTTAGTAAACGGGAGAGGCTTGTGTTTGTAGGTGTTATTAGGTGCAATGCATTTAGTGTGGTTATGTGTGTCATAGGATTTGTTATTATCGAAAACTCTGGTGGGTGGGGTATAGCGCCCCTTCTGCCCTGACTCAGCCCTCTGAGCGGCACCGCAACCACGAATCAATGATAATCTGAGGTCTGCCATCTTGGCAGCCTCCTCTACTGTCTTGGGACATTTTTCCTTAATGTTCAGCGTTAGATCGGTTCCAGTGCATTTGTAAAACTGTTCCAGATAGAAAAGTTGCTTAATTTCCTCAGCCGACTCTGCGTGCTCGGACCGAAACCAGTTATTACCTGCATCTGTTAAGTCCCGTGCGTGCTCCATAAAACTGACGTCGCTCTTCTTATTCACGCCACGGAACTTCAATCTATAAGTTTCGGGTTGCAGTTCGTAGGCCCGGAGCACAGCCTCCTTCACCAGTCCATACACTACACTCTCGTCCAGTGACAGTGCATCGTAGGCTTTCAACCCCTTACCCACTAGACGTGATGAAACTAATGCTGCCCATTTAACCTCCGGCCAGTCATACTCACGACACTTCTTTTCGAAACGAGCAAAAAACTCAGTCACTGCTGTCTCATCAAATGCGGGTACTAACTTAATTAAATGCGAAAGTGAGTCTGTAACCCAGTGCCCACCACCGAGATGACGCCCCGTGGTCTCTACTCTAGACTTCTCGACATCCATTTCAGCCT
Organism: Lithodes maja; assembly: GCA_037953745.1. Taxonomy (NCBI): domain Eukaryota; kingdom Metazoa; phylum Arthropoda; class Malacostraca; order Decapoda; family Lithodidae; genus Lithodes; species Lithodes maja. The sequence continues at coordinate 20,489 of JBAKBP010029822.1, read as the reverse complement.
GGTACCTGGTTGCATCCTGATTGGCTTGGATTCTAGCAACCTCTATGCGTTCTATACTAGCCTGTTGTATCTGAGTCTCCTGCAGCTTAAACTTAGCTAGTTCTAGCTGAAATAACATCTCAGGAGACAGGCCTGGGGGGGAGAGCACAAAATGGGGGATCCACACCGAGACGTGTTTACGGGTAAGCCAGCTTGCCCTTGAGAACCCTCCTGCTGCATCGTGCTAAGACTCGCTGGCTGAGGGCCCAGCTCAGGGTAGAGTGGAATGGAGGCTTGGAGGGAACCCCCCAAGACCCCACTCCACCCACCGCCCCATCGCCATCACCCAACAAACATGCCACCAAATTCTTCTTGGGCCAACTGTCAGGACAGTCCCGCCCCAAAACCGTGGCTAAACAGCGAAGACCGTAACAATCAATAGCCTGCAGGCGCTGCTCGGTCAAAGGTGTCTGCAAAAATGCCCGGGCATCCCTCTCTCCACTTATAATACTCCCCTCCCTAAACATCTGTTGTACTTGCTGGTTACTAGGCTGTACCGTGTTATCCTCCCCCGTAAATGATGAGTCATTAGACATAGTGCTGGTTATACAATTGCTGTTCATAAAAAAAAAAGAAGTGCTTATTACTAATTGACAGTCTCGACTCACAAAATGTTAAAGATGCCTGAATGACTCTACTCTAGACACCCCTAACGAAAAATCTGCAAGTCCACCAATACAATAATGACACAATAAAAATTCCTCCAATATGCAAGAAAATTCTAGCCAGCTCTACTAGGTAGCATAGAATAGTTCTCCAAAAACATGTGATAGGATACTACTGAATCTTGTGCAAGGTCGCCATTTTGTTACGGCTGGATCGGCAATACATATTCGGGATTCTTGATCGTAGGACAGAAATGGCTTATGTGACAACGACACGCTCGATTCCAGTCCCAATACTATATGCTCCAGACAACAAAAGCACCAACGCCCTACAGAGTTATCGTCTATGGTAACGAGGTACCCTTAACTCGGCGAAAGTGTACAACAGGGGTAGGCTATGAGGCTAAACTCCCTCAGACATTTATAGGTTACGTTATTACTAAAGAAATGCAATACTCAAGAAACTACGTTAATATTAAGCCTCTAAGTAATGTAGAATAGAAGCTGGCTAAAGGTATGACAGTGAAATGCTAAATGACAAATGTACACGCCTACTTGAAAGCGCGTGCACTAGAATAACTGTCCCCTACTAACATGCACTAGCATGTAGCATACAAGATGTTCATGATCCAGTAGATACCTAATAATACACATGGAAGGAACATAAATAGTAGTCACTTATTATAAGAATGAATCTATACTTGGAATAACTAAAAGGTTGCAGGCAACAGTACTGCGCCGGTAGCCTACTACCGCATAGGCTACTTCGCTTCTCTCACTCTGTCTCCCCTCTGAGTCCGTATGCGCCCTACGCAACGGAACTCCGGACACAGCAGCAAAACGACAGTGCAGTTAATTGATACATGAAGTAGTAATAGTGTTGTCTTGTGTGTGAGTAATGTGTATTGTAAAGTGTTACATACATAAACTTAAAGAGAGCTGCAATGCATAGTAAAAATAAAGATATCACCCACTCATCATCCCCATGTGTTCTAGCTAGCAGGCCAAGTCACAGGAACAACGAGTCCCAGCACCGAAAGCGAGAACCCAGGAAAAGACTGCAGAGAACACAAGGACAGATAAATTACGTTACTCTACTATACCGGCACTACGAGCGAGCTGTAGTCTCTGGTACTGCACTCGCTCCTGGCTCGGTAGGCAAATCAAGGCTAAGTCCTCGCCCCTCTACAGACAACTCCTGGGCATGGTCGGGCTCTTACCACATGGCACTAGTCTAGTCACAAATTGGATGATGAGCTGGCATATAACTCGTGAACATGTAGAACGTTCACCACTATCTCATCAAGAAGATCGCTGTTCACATTAACCCCTTAAATCTAATACATGTAAATATATGCTTGTCCTAAGAGTAATACGAGAGGTGAGTGCTGAAACTCCTTTAGGACCTCAGGGAAGGGTATGCATTTAAATAGAGAGAAGAATGAAATGAGAGTAATGTCGTCAGAGAGAAAGAGTGCAACCGTGAGAAATTGGAGAGAGGGCAAGGGATGTTAGAGTCTCAAAGGTTCTAGGCAACCTGGTCATAGAGCACACAGCGAGCCTCCAGGCAATGTGCTGTACGACAACATGGGCAGCCCAGACAGCATAGGCAGGCGGCAATGTACTACCAACCCTGTCGCACCTAGCTATAAGCGCAGGGCTGCCAACCGGTCCATACGTCTGGCAACCCCCCCCCCCCCCCCCGGCAGCGTGGCGCACCGCTACCCTCTCGCTCTGAAGTCTAACTCACTCTCTCTCTCTGAATTCCTATCATCTCATCTATCAACTTCTCTATTGATACTACATATTAAATGGAAGGTCTCGACATGGCTTAAAACAAAACCCACCACTGGTTAGCAAATGACGAGACCTTTGCAGAGATACAAAGAACATAGTTATACGTTGTCACACTCAATATAAGCAGCCAGCATGGTACACGGTCCGTGACGGTACAGTGGAGTACCAAGGAGTACAATCAGGTTACGTTGCTACGCACTGGGTGCGTCACAATATATATATATAGTTCCATTTCAGGAATAGGGAGCAAACTACAGCCTCACAATGAACATAAAGATAAACTACTATGGGTTTCAGAGGCCGTGTTACATCGTTTTTCGGGAATAACTTATGAACAAACAGTTGGATCAGTATGATATTTTGCCACAACTTGTTTCACACCGTGCCATAATTTTTGTTAATATTGTGAATTACCAAATGTGGATAATCAAGCCACTTATCTCTGTGTCATGAGGTTAAAGTCATACCTGAATGGTTAGGAAACGGACAAGGCTACCGTGGCTTAACTGTGAAACCACCAAACCATTATTGCTCCTCCATCAAACACGGTAGTTATCAGCGATGACCCAACCCTATTATCGTCTTTATATTCAAGTTATCTGTCACTATTAAATATAAATATATACAAAATATGTATTTTCTTAATATAACGCTAATTCTTGTGGTATAAATTATGTCAACGATAATAAGAATCCACTGCAAAATTAATTATATATATATATATATATATTAATTATTATGTTATTTAGAGATAATTGGTATTTTTACAGTGCAGAGAGAGAGAGAGAGAGAGAGAGAGAGAACCTATATACATTGTTTGAAAGTAGTCATATAAACGGTTCCAAGTAATCTAAACCAGTAGACCATTTCAACCAGTAGCTCTCAACCAGTGCCAAATTAACCCAGACCAACCAAACCAGTGCCAAAATATAGTACTAACCTAACCTAACCTAACCTAACTGTATTGGTTGATTTCGTACTGGTTGAGAGCTACTGATTGAAATGGTCTACTGGTTGAGTTGACCGGTCACCCATATAAACATAAAATGGGGAGGAATATTCCAGTGCATGAAGACAGATCTTCATTGCATTTCTTGTAAAAAAAAAAACATCTGTAAACCACATTGATATAATTTATGTTGATAACATTGATTGATACAATTCCTCTTGGATTAATATTATTAGCATTTCCCGGGATCGATAGTAAGATCTATGTTGAAAGGGCAGAACTACGCGATAACAGGATGTTGTACTCTTGGATAATTCAATGTGCCACTAACTGAGTCGAGTGAATCCCTATCAACAAATACAGCATCGGTCCTGTGAACGATCATTATATCAATTTGCCCAATTTCTAACACGGGGCAACAGTCTACAATATCTTCGACATAGCGACACAGCCTAACGTATACATTAGGGTACTGAAGGGTAATGCGATGCCTAGTAGTTCCTGTCCGGTAATTAACCCTCTCTGGCTCGGAACTGCAAATTTATTCAGGAAGGGTGTCTTTGAATGCCCGGATATGCAATGAGCGTATTGGATACATTATAAATTGATTGAAAGAAAACTGAATACTCAAGTTGTGCATCAGTTGGGCTACAATAGGTTTTAGTAGTGGTATGCTGAATGAAAACCTTGGCAACACTTCTCTCAGTCACCCTCACCCATCCTGATCAATACCAAAAGTTCCGGGCGCTGGGAACGGCTTATCTCGGGAGGTAATAGTGGAGTGAGAGGCGGAGATAACTGAGCCTAATCCAAGAGAGAAAGAGTGTGTGTGTGTGTGTGTGTGGGGGGGGGGTGCGAGATATGGATGGGTGAAGGTGACGTTGAGCAATGGGACAAGTAGCGTGGGCAAGCAAATGAAACAATGGAGGAGGGGGATACTGTGGGAACCAGGCAATTTTGATATCTAAATTAATAAGGGGCTTGGGCGAGTCTACTTATAGAAAAAAGGGGGAATACACGTCTTGGCATCGCACAGGCCTTCACTAGTCTAGTTCGCATACCAAAGAGATAATGCTATTTTCTAACTAACTCCTATGGGACGTCGTTACACCTTAACTTATTTGTGCAAGCCCTCACTAGAGAGTCTCAGAAAGGCACAATTTATTATATTTCTATGTGTATGAAGGAGGCAAAAGGCAAAGCTGTTTGTAACAAGTGTCTTTCCCAAAGTTAAACGAGTGAAAACATTTGTATTTGGAAGAAGTGTGGTGTGCTTGTATAATATAGTGAAATGAATAGGAGGAGGAGGAGGTGTTTAAGATAGCTGGCTGACTTACTCTCTATGTAGGTGAGATGCAATCAGAAATAGGGTGGGGGCAGGCCAGACAAATGAAACAGGAGTTCCAGCAACTCCTAATCACATGCCTATCAGGCCTCCCTTGGGTATTGCCCTGCTCGATTGGTGTCTACAATCTCCCCAGACAAATGTTCCGCACAATCAATTAGTGGGAGCCCCTTTGAATTAGCATGAACAGAGGGAGCTTAGAGATGCATGATTAGATGTCAACAACAATGTTATTCATGGTGAATTAGCATGAACACACAGGGAATTCAGAGATACACAATTAAGTGTGTGGCAGAGTGGTCTTGCCACTGGACTGGTATTCCAATGGACCCGGGTTCGAATCCCAATATGTCAATGGGAAGATATTATTGGGATGGAATTTGTGCTGTACCTAGTTGCAGTGCATTACCACAGCACACCGAAATGCCAAAAACATACCCTCATTGTTCCCTTGTGCAGGCTCTCAGCCTATGCCCGAGAGGAAGTAGTTGGAATATACAAAAAAAAAAAAAAAAAAGTATCAGCAACACTGTTTTTTTTGTTTTTCTATGAAGGAGACAAAAGGCAGGCTGTCTGTAAGGAATGTCTCCCTAAAGCCAAAAGAGTGACAGAGAGCCAAATTCAAGGGACGTTGAGGTCAAAATGCCTGAACACACAACGTTTAATGCAGTCTAAGTCATAGGATGAAGGAACGATTGATTGAGGGAGAGAGTTCCAGAGTTCTCTTGTTGAGTAGAAGAAAGACAAAAAAACAATATTTGTTGGGTTGGAGAGCTGGACAGAATTGGAGTGGGATTGTGTTAAAAGGCAGGTGCCTCTCACTCGTCGTAAGGGAGGCACTATGAGAGCTCAGAATAACACGGATTGTTGTTATAGCGATAGTAGAGTGAACGAGATGCAACATTGTGGCGTGTAGAAAGAGATTGTAGAGAGCTAGTAAGAAGAAGTGAGTTGATGAGGCGAAATGTTTTTTATTCTACCCTTTCGAGAAGTGGGTGGAACCTCCGCACACATGCGAATAATACTTGATACATGGGGGCACCTAACCCCTTTACAGAGCAACAACTTGTGCAAGAGTGAAGAAACCATGGAGACAGTGGAGCACACCATTCAAGTAAAACAAGTGCTCATGCATTAGCACGAATCCTTAGAGGGTTTCCGAAAACATACAATCAAGTGAATACGATGAAGAGAGTTGAAATATATATAATTCAAATAATATGAGCCCTCGGCACTAGCATGAACACTTAAATTATCTCCGAACGTACGATCAAGGGAATATAAGGGAGGAAATTAGAAATATCAATTTTTAGCTAGTATGAGTCTGCATTAACTAAACAAGCACTTAGAGAATCTCCGGACGTACGATCAGGTGAATACAATGGAAGGGATTGAGATTGTGTACATTTTAGTAGTATGATATCTCATTGACTAACACAAACACTTAGAGGGTTTCCAAACCTACGATTACTGGACACAGGGAGAAAGAAAATAATATATTGATTTAACTGGTATGAGCCCTCGCTTATTATCATGAATACTTGTGGGCTTCGAGACGTATGATTAAAACCCATCGTGTTTGATGTGTTTGAACGTTCGCGTGACCACTGAACCAGCTGAAATATTGTATTTTCATGATTTTGGCGCACCTATAACTATGCCATAAAATAGTCTAACCTAGATTATAATTATATATACTGTATATCCGAAGGCATTAGTCAATATTATCTTGTGAAGGGTGAAGACTAGAACATTCTAGACCAAGTGGTTCTGTTAAAATGGTGAAATTAAGTGGGTGAGTTATGGCTGGCACAACCCCGAAAGCTAGTGAATGCTCGAGTTATGGGATTTTTGGAGATAAATAATTATGTAATTATATGGGCTAGCTTAGGTTATATCAGAGGTAGTACTCACTGTTAACTTGTGAATTTTGAAGACTAAGAACATTGTACATCAATTGGTTCTCGCTTGAGGTGTAAAACAAAGTTGTGTGTTTTGGCATGTGATTTAGACTTGTTCGCAAGCGCCGACGCTATAGCGACGACCACCGCTACAGCTTATTTTACCTGCGTTCAACTATTGAATATTGATTATATATTATTACTGACTACAATTATTGTCTATTGATATATTTCACCATTGTAACCATTCCTTAGTCACTGTCCACTGGTTTCATGCATCGATTGGGACTACAGAAAACCAATACTAAATTGATTGAGAGCCTCACTCAAGCATGAGTAACCTGACTGACTGGCTGTGTGTGCTTATTCTTGTGCGTTATGAGGACCGCCCGCCAAAAAAACAATACTTTTTTTAGAGCAGTTTTAAGTGGTTTTAACCCAGGTAATAATAAATCAACTCTATAGAGGACATCAGTGTGTAGATTTCAGGATACCTCGGACAGCACAGGCGTCAGCCTACCACACTTCAGGATACCTCGGACAATACACCTGTTATACCGAAGGAAAGGCAAGCCGCCCACAACAACCAGCCACTTGCACTCCCCGGAACATACCAGGGCGCCCCAAGCCGACCACCACACTAACACCAGATACAACCCTACAGCCAGGGTCACCTACAGCAGGCGCACCAGAGGCCTAACCCCGTACGGCACCACAACAACCAGAGAGACCACCGTCCATTGGGGCTTCACAATACCAAAGCCTACCCTCCAACCATACTCTCTGAAACAGAACGGACTCGGTATAGAAAAGTCCCCCTGAGGACAGGTGTACCCACCAACCACCAACACTAATCAAACAAGCCGCAAAGAGCGGTACTATGGCTCCACACCGCCAGATGTGACGTCACCCCCACAAGCTGACCCGGTGTTGGCCAGCGGCCAGGTCAACCCAACCAACCAGGACGATGCAGCGCCGCCCCCCAAACACACACCTGGAGACTGGACCTGGGAGGGGATACGGAATCAAATATTGCGGGTCCTACCTTTGCTATCCCTCCTCCCTCCATTGCCGGAACGACAAGGGCCTATGTCAACACTAGAAGAGGCCAAAGTCGCTCTTTTTCCGTGCAGTCAATCAAGGCCTAGGAAGACCTATGGAGTGAATAGGTACTCAGACCAGGTTAGGGAAAGTATCTCACCTTCCCTCCTGAGCTGAGTGTTCTAAATACCTCCCTAGGTGCTCCAAGGCCCAAAGTCTCAGTGTGGTAGAAAACAAGAAGTATTCAATATGGTCCCTCTGTCAGCCTTACTGCAGAAGCCATTTTGTTGTTGGATGCAAAGAGTATTTAATATATCTATATTCTCTGTCAGCCTCACTGCAGAAGTATCCGTGGTCTGTCTATCAGGCCCCCTTATTAACTTAACTTTCAGGGCGGGTGCCCAACCCCGAAAGGGGTTTAAATAGGGGAGCTATCCCCCCGCCAAAGGCGGCTTTCTAGGGCCTTTCCTAGCTAATGCTGAGAGGATTGGGTTCTAGTCATATGGTGATGGGCTGGTCTATCAGTGAGAACTGAGCGATCTCTGCCATACCCATAGCTTACTCTGACTGTTCCTTTTACTTATGTATTTCCTAGATCTCAAGTGACGGCGTCTTTTCCGTGGATTGACCTCCCAATCTACCAAGATTGGAAGCCAAAGCGTCACATTTTTCCTTTGCCCCTCAACTTTCTCTTCATAATTGCTGAGGGGCACAGGGCCCTGGGTGGGGCTTTGGTTTCCCGGGCGTTTCCGCACCCTCCTCGGCTCCCCGCCATGGAGTGGCTTCGGTCACCCAGGCTTTATTGTGGTAGGCAGGGAGGGTTCTGTGGGGGTGCTCGGTTATGGCCTTGGCCTTGCTCGGGGCCTTGGGGCTGTTTGGCCAGGCAGCTTGGGGAACAACAATAACAACAACAACTTAACTTTCACTCGATCAGTTGTCGTTAAAATCAAACCCTCAACACCATATCAATAATAAATATTATTATCTTATGAGTAGATTGTTACAAGGTATTCCGACCACTCAGTTGCCTAACCGATTCCTACTCATAGATAACCAGCTCTGCCTTACCTTACATCATACTAGAGCCCAGCTAGATTACCCCCTCTTATATTCCAACCACACTCACGAGCATCATTCCTGATTATTGAATATATCATCCTTGTCTAAAGGCCGCGTCCCATACAGTACGTCAAGACACGACAACGGCCAATGTTAGCCGATTTAACAACTTTTTGCCGAATCGACACGTTTGACACGAGGCTCGCCAGACAAGGACAGTCGCACGTCACTCACACGTCACTCACACGTCAGTCACACGTCACTCACGACACATTTACGTCTGCCACACGTTAACTCGTGACCCTATTAAGATGTCAGTACGACACACACGTCCGCGCAACACGTTCACAGTACGCTAAGTTGGATGTTGATAGGATGTTAGTCGTTTGCCAGACGAGCAGCATATGTGCTGCGCAAGTGTGTCGCACGATACATACCTGTGTCATCCGACAGGGTCGACTCCTACGACAGAAGCACGACCAAGTACCCAACCCTATATAAAGGTCGGGGGCCGTAGACCCCCACACAGTCTACCCATAGGTGGGCACTAACGCGATAAAGTAACGCGATAATGTAACGCGTTAACGATTTCGGGTTAACGTTTATCGGATAAATTTGTTTCCAGCTTTAACGAATTAACTAACGGTAACGTCATACTTTTTGTTCCAAAATAGCGATAATCAATCGTTAATTAACCCGCTGAGTGCCAGGGAGGCATATATACGTCCTCGCCGAAAAAAAATCATAGCAGCGAAACGACTGCACCTATGACTTTCATATTTTTACTACATGTACCTTACCCTTTAGGCTACCCACCACAAAAATCCCAAATCCCTCCTCCCACCCACTCGCTGACTGTCGGTCCCGTCAGAAGGAAAAAAATTGAAAATCTGTGGCGGCGAAACGACTGCACCAATGGTTCCATATTTGTGTGACAAGTCCCTTACCCTTCTGCCTTCCCCCCACCACACCTCCAACTGCCTCCCACCACCCACTTCTAGCGTATCCGTATCCGTACGAAGAAAAGGAAAAAAAGGAAAATCCGTGGTGGCGAAACTACCTCACCAATCGGCTTCATAACACAAGTCAATTACCCTTCTACCTTCCCCCACCAACCCCAAAACCACCCTCCCACCCATACATTCCGATACCATAAAAGTCTCTGTAGTCTATAGTGTCTTTTCAGCTACTTTCGGGACCATCGAGGACCTGATTTCTGGCGAGGGGAGTGTTTTTTGTTTACCATTATCCTTCCTTTCTCTCCCAACTTGATAGATTTAGCCAAAAAAAAAAAAAAAAAAAAAAAAAAAAAACTCTGGCACTGGCAGAAGCACACCATCAAAATTGGCTGGCACTCAGCGGGTTAATTGCCAAACAGGCAGAAATCCGCAGAATAGTCTATAAATAGGTAAACTAAAAGGAACCGAACCCTCGTAATGGCAGGTGTTTTTTTTTCTAATAAAATAATGATAGCATTGCTGCATTTAAGATTTTTTATTTAAAATATGATAAATATCCATATCTTCGATAAATAACGATACAACGAAGTAACGATATCGTTATCGAAAGGATCGGATTGGTTGTCTGTTTTTAGTCGGGCGTTTGTCATGTCATGGTCGTGTCGAGCTTACTATAGTCTGGTTCGAACATTTTGCCCGATTAATTCCCGATTATTGTACGTCAAAAACGATTGCTGCACGTCCGAAAACCGATCGACATACGTCAGCAGCACGTCCAAAATTTAACGGTTTTTTTCCCCGACCATCAAAAACAGTCGGCTGAAAAATAGTGCATACACTAATTATTGGCCGACTTCACGGACCTGTCGGCGGGCACCCCGTCCAGTTCCAGATGAACTCGAGTAGAGCCGATTTATTTACACGATGTTGCTCGATCATGCACGATTTTTCAAAAATTCAAATATTTTGAAAAGATCGGCTCTTGTCGGGTCTTTACGTACTGTATGGGACGCAGCCTTAACTCTGTGTACGTCGTGTATATATATTATTTGTCCTATTTGTTGTTTCCTTGTTCTTGTACAGGTAAGGAGAATAAATTTGATACCTGATTACTTGCCAATTGTACGCTGTTAATTCGGGTAACCTCTTAAAGGTAGGCCCAGTTTATATAAAATACCCCATACTATTTCATATCATGTTGAGAGTGTCACGTCCTATGATTCTACTCATACTAAATATAATAAATGTGTGAAACCTGATTCGACTACTCCCTCTGATACCCTTCCCATAGCAATAAAAGCCCCACAGACATACAGACGATACAGTATAGTTTATACAGCCCTAACTCCTCCTCATCTATAACAAGAGTTGATATCCTACTAGTGGCATCACTGTCTGTAAGGCTAGAGGTAAAAGAGTGTGTAAAGCGAATTAGGAAATCACTAGTTGCCCCGTAAAGTAATTCAAAATGTCAGAGGAAGGTTCAAAACCCTCCATTACGGCTTTCTGCAAGGAAACTATGGACATCACGACGTACCTAGAAATGTTCATGCCTACCATCGCCATGAATTATCCTGAAGCTAAACGTACGTCCATCTTGCTCTCTAACATAGGTTTCTGAACGTATTCTCGTTTAACCGGGACCGTGACCACCGAAACACCATGGGATGACCTAAAGCAGTTAATCATCACTACCTTGCAACCTTTAATGGGCTGCGTCCCCACCATAGATAAACTTTACAACATTTCCTTTACAGGGGATTTTGACGACACCTTACATAGGCTACACAAGTGTACGCTGACTGCCTACTCCACAGCATCCGCCGAACGCATAAATTAAGTTGTGTTCGACAACCTAATCAGAATTGTGTCAAGTCATGTAAAACAATACTTCACTGTTCACGAAACCACCACCCCAACTGCGGACTTTGCCACCATCCGGAAACTCTTTACCATTTCCCAGCGGACTTCCAGTCCAATATGCACCCTCAGCCACACACCCATGCATCCCCAACATGCCCCCTTCCACTCATACAATGTTGCTCTGACTAACCCCCTCCCCTATAGCTCCTCATCCCCAATATTTCCCCAATATTCCCCGAGGAACGACCCATATGCACCCCGCCTATCTCCCATAAACTTGTACAAATTTCCTCCATGTTAAAAAAATTGTCCCATCCGGACTTGGCGAGCTCGTAGCAATACACAATCAAACCCAACACCCAACCACTTCGCAAATCAAGAATCCATGTATCCGCATCAACCCCGATCCAACCAATATCATTCAAACCATAACTGCGGGCGTCGCCCATACCGCCACCATTCACAAAACCCCACACAACTGGCCTTAACCGAGGCAGGCCACCAAGTCTCCGACTACCCCCCTCAATACCCCTCCCCAGCGCCCCTTGCCGGCCCTCAGGCCCCCCCCCCCCATCCTCTCGCTGATTACGAGATGGATTTTTAGTCACACCCCAACACCTTTCCAGGTTGTGGGGGTCCAGTCGTTTTTCCATAAACCACCCATATACCACAAGTTAAAGCTCAACGGATTACCAGTTAGCCTACTCGTAGATACAGGCGCCGCATGGTCTCACCTTCGCACTCACTTATACAAGCGATTACGCCAAAAATTTGGGCCAATACAACTGTCATCACTGACGCTCATCGATGCTGGAAATACACCGTTACAAGTACGGGGAGAAACTTACCCCGTCAATATTGCGCTCCCCACTGCCCCTCAGTTGACCACAAATTCGTCGTGTTAGACGCGCACGCCGACACATACGACGGGTACCTTGGGTTAGATGTGCTACAAATATTGAATGCGCAGATTGATTGCAAACACCGGCGCTTACAATTCGTAGCTCAACCTTTCAATGTCTCAAACCAAGAAAGCATAAATAATATGGTAGCGGCAAACACTGGAAGAGTTTAATTCCTAAATAACTTATAGGCCAGGGAAACTACACAAGAATACCGGTGCGTTATCTCGCCTACCCACTCCCCCCCCTCCTTGCCCCAGGCAGCACCCTATCTCCCCCCCCCCCCACCCCCAGCCGCACCTGTCATGTCTATAGCCAGCATCTCCACGTGGGACATAGATAACCAGCCCGGCTGGCTACTGTCAGATATGACCCCCACTCTCACATGAGTAGGAGATTCTTTCTTTACTGATTCCGGCCACATCGTATTAAGCCCTGACGAGGCCAAAGAAACGTTCGCACTCCTTTACTACGGTAACTGTATCCAGTTGGGTTATACGAAACTCTTGCATGCATTCAAAACAACTTACTGGACCCCCCACCCTGACCCCCTTACCAAAAGAACCGTAGAATCCTGCCTTGCCTGAGCTGGCGGAAAAGACACATCACAAACCTTAGGCCCTTCCGGCACCATCACCGCCACCATGCCCTGGAAACTCCTATCCCTTGACACAGTAGGCCCCTTCCCCGCATTTAACTCATTTAGTTTTATCCTAACGTTTGTAGACACATATTGGAGATTCTTCATCGCGATCCCCGTCAAAGATCATAGAGCTAAAACAGTTGCCGACACCATGCTGAACCATGTTTTCCCCAATTTTGGCCTACCCCAGGCCATACACACAGACAACGTGTCAGAATTTTCTGGCCAGATCTGGGCAACCTTGTCAAAAATGATGGGGTACTCTATTTCACATTCGTCTCCTTACTGGCCTAAGGGCAACGCCGTCTGCGAGAGAAGCCACAGGAGCATCAACAACCATATACTCACAAGATTCCTCACCAATCAGTCAAAAGACTGCCCAAGTCAACTTAGAATGATCCAGTGGGGGTTAAATTCCACCCCAAGGGAAGACGGCATAATTATCCCCACACGAATAGGTATTCGGGGTTGCGCCCATCTTACTCCCCCTTCGCCACTTTATTCACTCCCCCTCCCCCACCGCGGACGCTCACCCCACTGTCACACACATAAAAGCTATATTATATCTGTTACAAGCTTGCCAAGTCCTATAATGGGACGAACAAAATGCGAGAAACCCCTTCAAATTGGCAACACTGTCATGGTGACAAATCTACCTTATCAAATTAATTGGTCCGTTCACAATAAGAAAAATCCCAAATAGTCAAGGAAATGGGTGCAAGAATTGCTCACAAGGTGATACAAGCATGAAACTTCCCGGAAATGTTCACAAGGACCTACTTTACAATTTCAGAGCAGGAGCCACCGAGATTTCTGTATTGCATAGCAACGGTTGCTAGGCAAAGCATTTTCCTTAGCAACCGGCAGCAACGATGCAGTTTCTGAACTACTATGAAGTGTTATGACTTTGTACTTTTATTTATTTTCCTATATTCACTCCTAAAATGGTCCAAAAGATGTATAAAAGCATATATATCTATATAATAGAGTGAATGTCAGCACACAACCAGGGCACACTGGTGACATCACTGCTGTGTAACTCAGCATGGGGTTCAGTGCCAGCTGATCTAGGTATACTAGTACTTTAATAAGTACTAGTATATCTAGATCAGTGTCCCAAATGCTATCTAACAGCCCCAAATCCACTAGCTACTAAACTGTAGTTTGTAGTTGGTAGATGTAGTTAGATAGCCGCGCCTGAATTGACAGGATGTGCCAGCGCGGGAGAGCCGAGCCAAGGGTAACAGGGCTTAAGAATTACCCGGAAGGTGTACAGATCGCACGGGACTTAAATGGCACTGGATGAACGATCGGGCTAGGTGTAGGGAAACTGAACCTAGTTGTATCCCATAAAGGAATGTGTGCAACAGATGAATTTGATAAAGGTGGTAAAAGGATAAACCCTCGGCCTTAATCATATTTTGTTTCCAGTTTCAGCAAGTTTGATATATTTGATCTGCGCACAGTGATAGTCAAGACGTACTGAATATTCACAGAAATGGCCAGTGCCTCATCTTCATCTGTTCAAGCAACTAATTGGACTATCTGTGTTTTTTGTCAACTGGACACCAAAGAGTCTCTCATATCACCAACTGACAGAGGCCATGAAACCATAGTAGACAACATCACACAGTTTAGTAACCTTGACTCAATGCCAATCAAAATCAATCTGGCACGACTTGACCATGGGAATGGTATTCAATTAACATTGAAAGAACAGAATGCAAAGTGGCACAAATCTTGTTATCAGAAGTTTTCACATACCAAACTGAAACTCACAAAACGAAAGCACAAGTCTGAGGAAGATGGGACTGCTTCAAAACGAATTTTCACACGTAGCACTAGCAGTGGTGGTGATACTGCCTCAAGTGGAACAGTTGGCAGCAATTGTCCCAAATGCTTCTTTTGTTCCCAGCAGCAAACAAAGGAGAACCTCCGCAAAGTCTGTACATTTCAACTAGATTTTCATGTGAGGAAATGCGCACATGATCTACAAGATGAAAATCTTCTTGCAAAATTAAGTGCAGGAGACCTTATTGCCCAGGAGGCAAAGTATCATGCAAACTGCCTTACAAACCTGTACAATAGAGCACATGCAAAGGTATCACAGGATCAGGATGCCTCAGATGACCAGACATGTAAAGGAATTGCTTTGGCTCAGCTGATTTCCTACATTGAGGAGAAGAGGCAAGATGAGGATGTGAAGGTGTTCAGACTTGCAGATCTTGTGAAGCTCTACACTGACAGGCTAAATCAACTTGGAGTGGATGTTACTGCACGAGTAAACAGTAAGCATCTGAAAGACCGCATTCTCATGCATCTCCCAAGGATGAAAGCTTACAAAGAAGGACGAGATGTGTTCATGGCTTGTGAAGAAGATGTTGGCTCTATTCTCTGAGAAGGATACCAGACTGATCGAGACGAGCAGAGTGTCATGATGACCCAAATTGCTGAAATGATCCGACAGGACATCTTCGCACACAAAATAACATTCTCTGGATCGTTTGGCCATAACAGCCAAGTGGAGTCTGTTCCACGGTCCCTTTTGTCACTGGTCAGCATGCTTATCAATGGTTCAAACATCACAGATCAAACACATAGGGGAGGTGTGGTGGAGTGGTCTTGCCACTGGCCTGGTAATCCAAAGGTCCCGGGTTCAAATCCCGATGTATCAATGGGAAGATATTATTGGGATGGAATTTGTGCTGTACCTGGTATCAGTGCATTACCACAAGCCCACCGAAACGTCAATAAAATACCCTCATTGTTCCCTGATTAAATAGCACTGTATGAATATTCCCATATTCAAAATATGCTATAGGGGTGCAATGCCTGGTGAGTTATCTGCTCAACAGGTGGCGTTGTGTGTGTGTAAGTGTGAGAGTCCGAGTGTAGGGGATGAGACAGTGAAGCACGGGAACGAGGTGGCTTCAGAGATGGGGTCGTTTCGGGCCATGAGTGAGCACCGTGCCTCATGTGAAGGCAAGATGGCAGGTGCTCGTTGTACTCTACGTGCTTCACATGTCTCACTCCCTAGACTGGAACAAGACCTCACGGGCTTCACTGTTCATTGTAAAGCGGTGAATGTTAAGGCTCTCAGCCTTTGCCCGAGAGGAAGTAAGTTGGAATATAGAAAAAAAAAAAAAAAAAAAAAAAAACATCCAACACAACTATCAGCCAACCAATATTATCCATTGCTCAGCTGTTGGTGTACAACAGCATCAAGAGACGCAGGGATTCTGTGAGGCAGTGGCAGGACCAGAACTTGTCAGAGTAATTTCTGAGTTTGAAGCGACCATGGTAGGGAAACAACAAAGTTCTGGGCAAAGAAACCATCATGAACAAACCCGGTCAACCCAGAAGTTGTTTGCTGGACAGGTTCAGGCGGTAGTTAGTGTAATGGAGGACATGGGGAGCCCATTTGAGGAGGAAGGGCAGGACCTTCTCAGACTCCATACAAAGGACATCATGGATGAGCAGTCAGTCGAGTGTCTAACCACTCTCGCATCAAAGGGTCAGCAGCAGTATGCAACATTTGTGGAAGAGCGGCTCAGAACAAATACTAAGCCAATCACAGCAACAATTACCAGGAACAAGGTGGTACTGTTCAATGTCCAAGGCAAACGATCAAACAAATCAGGGGACAAAGTCAGTCTCCTCAAAAGTGAATCTTCGCTGTTTGCAAGTCTGTATGTTGCATGTCAGACAAGGAAAGGTGACTTGAACAATTTCTAAAATCATGAAAACCTCCCATTTCCTCCATCTCTGTCTGCCTATGGGCAGCTACGTCCAGGGAAGAAGTCTGATCTAATAGAATGTCTTGAAAAGAAAGTAGGGTCATCAAATGATGTGACACCAGAGACTGAAGTGCGAATCATGGATGGTGCGGCACTTGTTCACTTTCTTATACCTGAGGGCTGCAAGACATTTGGAGACTATGCTGCCAAGGTCTTTCTTCCATACATAAACAATGCTCAAAGTCAGGCTCTGAGAGTGGATGTTGTCTGGGACCAGTACTTCGATAACAGCCTCAAGTCACAGACAAGAGAACAACGTGTCACTGGTCCTATTCAGCGCAGACGAGTTGGGGCGTCTAGCCCAACACCAAAGAACTGGCAGCAGTTCCTTCGCTTGGCCAACAACAAGACAGACCTGTTTACATTCCTGAACAAGGAACTGCTGGAAAATGCATCAGGAGACCAGACTCTCATTGTTACTGATGGTGCCAATGTGCTATGCTTACCTACACGAGACACCAGCAACATTGCTCCCTGCAACCATGAGGAGGCAGACTCGAGGATCATGGTGCATGTTAGTGATGCTGTTATGCAGGGCTTCCACAAGATCCTTGTTCGAACTGTGGACACTGACGTGGTAGTATTGGCAGTGGCAGTCGTACAGCAGCTGGCTCAGAGACAGCAGATAGAACTCTGGATTGCCTTTGGTTGTGGAAAGGACTTTAGGTACATCCCAGCTCATGAAATATGTGCTTCACTTGGCACAGAAAGATCCTTGGCACTGCCTGTGTTCCATGCTTATACAGGTTGTGATACCGTGTCCCATCTGGTCCAGGTGGGAAAGAAGACTGCATGGAAAGTGTGGGAGGCACATGATGAATTTACTGCGACATTCTATGAGCTGCACAATGCACCTGAACAAATTGGTGAAGCGACTGAGGCTTCTCTGGAGTACTTCACCATTCGACTCTATGACAGGACAGCAACTTCTCGTTCCATCAATGAAGTCAGAAAGAATCTGTTCATCCACAAAGGACGTCAGATATCATGTCTACCTCCAACCAAGGCTGCTCTACAGCAACACATGAAGAGGGCAGTACTACAAGGTGGGCACCACTGGGGCTGCACCATGGTGCCAGAACGACAGTTGCCCTATCCAAATGAGTGGGGATGGACTTGCCCAGAAAAGTGGAGGCCTCTGTGGTCTAACTTGCCCGAAGCCAGTGCAACCTGCCCAGAACTACTGAAGTGTTCTTGCCGAGGAGGATGCACAGACTGCAAATGTGTTGATGCGCATCTAAAATGCACAGCCTACTGCAAATGCAAACGTGACTGTGACAACAGTGTCTGAAGCTTTAGGAGTGGCATTTTTATAGCCTGACTTGCCCTAAATTGGATTTTATGCCACATAATTCTTGTATATGATCTCCAAATGCAATGCTACATGTTTTTTAGAACAAGGAGTTGAGAAAAAACCATAGCACCTCACAGTTTTCCAGAAACTGCATTGTTGCTGCCGGTTGCTAAGGAAAATGATTTGCCTAGCAACCGTTGCTATGCAACACTGAAATCTCGGTGGCTCCTGCCCTGAAATTGTAAAATAGGTCTTTGTGAACTATTGTGGAAAGTTTTATGCTTGTATCACCTTGTGAGCAATTCTTGTCCTATTTAGTACCGATTGCCCTCACTAAAACGCATATCAAGTAGTCATCAACTACCACAGAGAGACCAGTATATTTTGGAATCACCATGTTAGAAAGGTACACATTAGCGAACAGAGACAACAGCCAACCCCCTCACTACCCCAGTATCCCACATTTAACCCCGCCGGCCATCCCGCGCAACCCCCTCCCTCATACCCCCCTCACACACCTTCCCCCACCCCATCCCGACCAATTTCCACTTTACCCACACCAACTCCAATTCCCACCCCAACCACCACAACCCCCAATTCTCCACACTCACGAGCATCATTCCTGATTATTGAATATATCATCCTTGTCTAACTCTGTGTACGTCGTGTCTATATATATTATTTGTCCTAGTTGTTGTTTCCTTGTACTTGTAGAGGTAAAGAGAATAAAGTTGATACCTGATTACTTACCATTTATATGCTGTTAATTTGAATAACCTCTTAAAGGTAGGCCCAGTGTATATAAAATATCCCATACTATTTCATGTCATGTTGGGACTGTCACGTCCTATGATTCTACTAATCTATCTATCTATCTATCTATATGCTCAGGCCCAATCTCCACTTTTTCTATTTTTATTTTTTATTTTCTATTTAATTATATTTTTTTAGTTTTTTTATTGGGGGTGGCCGCCTCAAGACAAAGCAAGAACAGGGAAAACACAAGACACAACATAAAACAACGAACAAACACAGACAAAACACAAATTCACACACATCTAGGTCACCCAGGAGAAGACCCAGAGACCAGGGTCACCAAAGTCGCTCCAGCACTCCCCCGTCCCCCGACCACTCAGAGAGGTTCCGATCTAGGCAGGCAGACATGCAGCAGAGCCGAAGCCACAAGCCCACCCACCACACTTCCAGGCGCACCCTTCATATTAATCATCTCCCCGGGCCAGGCACCTGATGGACTATTATCTAGTCCAACTTGCGCCCGACCCCTTCCCCCAAATGACCACGTGTTCACTCAACTATTCACAAGCATTCTCCATTCATTCCTGTTTATTACCACTTCCTTTGCCTGATCTATAGTTATTCCTCTATCATCCAAAGCTTGTCTTATACACAGTCTCTCCATCTCAATGGGGGTCTTCCTGCCCTTCTATCTCCCCTTGTATCTGACTCACATATTCTCTTTGTAAGCCTTTCATCTCCCATTCGTTCAACATGACCATACCAGCTCAGCACCCTTCTGTCCACTCTGGCTGACAAATGTTCCTGCTGCCCCACTCGCCTACATATCTCTTCATTCCTCAATCCGTCTCTACGAGTAACTCCACACATACTCCTCAAGCAGCTCATCTCCATCACATCCAGCTTTCTTCTTTCCTTTTTCTTCAGAGCCCATGTCTCAGCCCCATACATCACTGTTGGCACAACAATTCCTTGATACATTGCACTTTTTACTTTCATTCCGAGATTTCTCGTCTTCCACATACTTCCCATTGCTCCGAAAACCTTCCTTCCTTCACACACCCTGCTTTACCTCCATTTCTATACCTCCAATCCTGCTTATCGTTCCTCCTAGATATTTAAAACACTCTACTTGTTCCAATATTTCCCCATCCAGCCTCACATCTAGATTCACCCTACGATGACCCCTATTACACACCATTACTTTACTTTTATTGACGTTCACCTTCAGTTTCCTTCTCCCACAAAGCACTCCAAACTCTTTGACTACCCGCTGCAATTTCTCCTCAGAATCCGCCACCAACGCTGTGTCATCAGCGAACAGCAACTGATTCAACTCCCAAGCTCTACCATTCTTTCTTACTAAACCCAATCCTCTTCTCATTTTCACCTCCCTCACCACACCATCCATAAACATATTAAACAGCCAAGGTGACAGTACACAACCCTGTCGCAAACCTACCTTTACCTCAAACCATTCACTCAACTCACCATTTCCTACTGTAACACATGTTCTGCTCCCTTCATGAAAACTCTTAG
>JBAKBP010029821.1:0-26602 GCA_037953745.1 Lithodes maja | reverse complement strand
CCGACCTTACCAATCTGCTCAATGTCCTCCTTTTGACCACCACCCTTGGCAGCCATGGGTCGACCCTGACCTGGCAACCATGCCAAGGCCTCGTCGCCCACCTTAAACCACCGAAACAACGAGGCTAACGGTCTTTTAACAGTCACATGACCTGCCTGCGGAACATCTCGCACCGCCCGAGTTGTGAGACTCAGGGGCTCGGCACGACCAGTGGGGTATGAACCGAGCTGGTGCTGGAGTGCTGCACACTGCTGCTCAGGCAGGTGCTCTAGCACTTCCACAGCCACCAGACTCGTGTCCCCCGCCCACTGCTTCGCCGAGACATGACAATCCCTACTCTCCTCCACCTGTGCCCTACTGCCCCCCTCTCCTTCTCCACCTTGGCCGCGGCAGACCAACGCAGGGACAGTAGGCTGCTCAGGTGGTTGCCTCACAAACTCCTCCAACAGGTTCACATGACATGCTTCCCCGTCCTCGTGTTTAATCTCGACAGCACCATTACCACACTTCTGAACTTCCGGATCCTCCAACTGCAGTTTACAAATATCTGAGGGAACCAACCTGTCTAGATGCTTCCGAAGCAACCCAAATCCTTCCCCAATATCAAACTGAGCAATCCTTTTTTCTCTCCGTGTGCAACGTTGCTGCCTCGGAGTCTCTTCCGGCCCTACCTCCTCACTAGCTGTGACAGGTCCTGGGGCCTCTCCAGACTCTAACATAGGTGCCAATACTGAATCACCCAGGAGAGCCGCCGAGTCAAAACTCTTAAAACCAACTCCAGCTTTAGCCTCCTCCTGTTGATCGTTCCTCTGCTGGTCTGAAGACGGAGGACTAGGCTGTGACACTGTAGCTGCTCGAGCTCGGGTGACAGCACACGCCATGGGTTGTGCCTGGCACCGCTCGACACACTCTCGCTCTTCCCTACTCACGTCGGCCGGCCTCTCGGCAACGACTAAGGGTAGAACCTCAGAAGCGGGCATTGCAAAGTCGTTGCCGAGAAGAAGGTCGACGCCCTCCACTGGCAGTTTCTCCACAATCCCAACATCCAATTCACGTGCCACACCATCCACCTCCAACTCCAACCGCACCAGCGGGTATGACCGAGTTGCATTAATACCCTGCACCACTACCACCCGAGCCGCATTTATAGGGTAGCCAGTCAAGTTATTCATCAGAGTCTGGGAAGCACCTGTATCACGCAAGACCTCTACTCCATGCTTGCGCCCCGCCCACATCACGCAACCCCGCCCTCTATGGTCGCAAAAAACATCCTGAGCAGGGTTCGAGCCTCCCAGGTGCTTCTGCATTGGCTGTGCCTCAGCCTCTGACGAACTGCCCCGGGCAAACTCAGAAGACTTCGGAGACACACCAATGTTGCAGGCCAAAGACACAGCTGCTGTAGGTGGTTTGCTAGGACAGACTCTTGCAAAGTGCCCCTTTTCATGACAATGATAACACTCCAACTCCCCTCTGGGCTTCCCTTGGTACTGGGAAGGGCCCGGCCCCTTCTTAAATGGGACGGTGTTAGTCTTGTGGTCAGTCTTGGTATCATAGCTCTTGTACTTGTTTGCATAATGTATATCACTAACTCGGGGGGGTGGGGTGTCACGCCCCTTGTTACCTGCCTCACTACGCTGGGCAGACCCGCACCCACGAATTAATGATAGCCGGAGGTCAGCCATCTCAGCTGCCTCCTGTAGAGTTTTAGGGTTCTTTTCTTTAATAGTTAAAGTCATATCTGCACCAGTACACTTATAAAACTGCTCGAGCAGAATCAGCTCAGTCAACTGTTCGGCCGTCTCAGCTTTCTCAGAACGTGTCCAGTTAGCAAGTGCATCTTTTAAGTCCCGGGCATGTTCAAGAAAGGTCGCCTCCCTAGTCTTCGTAACACCCCGAAACTTCAATCGATATGTTTCTGGTTGCAACTCGTATGCCCGTAGGACAGCTCTCTTCAATACTGGGTAGTCAATGCAAGACTCTAAAGGCAGTGCATCATAAGCCTTCAGACCCTTACCCGTAAGTCTTGAGGAGACTAGAGCTGCCCACTTCTCTTCAGGCCAATTATGCTCCCTACACTTCTTCTCAAAACGATTAAAAAATTCTGTGACCTCAGTTTCACTAAATGCCGGCACCAATTTGACTAAGTGAGACAAGGACTGTTCTCTTACTTGGCCCTCACGGCCCATCCGAATCCCTGTCGACTCTGCACGAGTCTTATCTAAATCTATTTGAGCACAATATTTCTCTGAGTCGTACCTAAGCTCAGCCTCGTGCCTCCTAATCTCAGCCTCAATCTCCTTCTCCTGCTTCCTAGACTCAATCTCATGCCACCTAGACTCATTCTCCAT
Source organism: Lithodes maja (assembly GCA_037953745.1). Taxonomy (NCBI): domain Eukaryota; kingdom Metazoa; phylum Arthropoda; class Malacostraca; order Decapoda; family Lithodidae; genus Lithodes; species Lithodes maja. The sequence continues at coordinate 24,254 of JBAKBP010029821.1, read as the reverse complement.
CTCCTGCTTCCTAGCCTCAATCTCCTGCTTCCTAGTCTCAGCCTCGATTGCATACCTCCTAGACTCATTCTCCATTTTAGCAAGCTCGAGTTTAAATATCATCTCAGGAGACAGGCCGGAAGAGGGAGCTGCCACTACTGAAGGAGGGGGGGCAAGAACTGGGGAACCACCATACGCACCGCCCGAGGGCCCTCCAATCTTCCAATGCTCATCCCTCTGTGGGAGAGTGCTAACCTCCGGCAACTGAGTGGACGGCACTGTGGGAGTCGAGTGAGAGGGGATCTGGGGAGGAACCCCCCCAAACGCCCTCTCCTCCGAAACCCCATGTCGCCCACGCAACACCCAGGAAATCAGCTCCCCCTTGGACATCCCTCCTACATTGGATAGACCCAAAACCTTGGCTATCAGGTGCAAGCCATAAACATTCACCCCAGTCAGCCTCTCCTCCGTCACGTGGTACTGCTTACTCACAAAAAGTCTAGCATCCTCCTCACTAGTTACTAACGGCACCTCCTCACTTAGCATCTCTCGCTCCTCGTCAGTACTAGGGCCCGACATACTGAAGTTCACCAAAAAATTCTCGAGACAAAAGTGTTAAACTCCCTTATGCAAGCACTAATTACTAAATTAACTGGAGTCTCTTAAATGCTCTCCTAATTGCCTTACAAAAAAAATATTCTTCAATATGTACGCTAAAGTACCAACAAACAAATGTTGTACAACTCTGCAAAAATTATACTGTTCACAAAATCCTAAGCAAGGTCGCCATTTGTTACGACCGGGCACTCGGGTACACTAGGGCTCTTACACAGGACTCGAGTATGGCTCGCTGCCACAACGGAAACACACGATCCCAACCCCAGAGTACTGCCAGCCGAACAAAAAACGCCACTACCCTCCAGAGTTCTATCTGCTATAACGGGGTATACAAGAACTCGGTACTAGCGTTTCACACAACAGACTAATAACAAGACGGGAGTTATCTAGTCTGGTCAACAATCAAACAAAGAAGAAAGTACTACAACACTAAAGAATAGTGTTGGCCGAAGCCGAAGTAATCCACCCTTGAACTAAGAACTTAAGAAGTCCTCCACCCTCTACTTCGGATCGGCACTATTACGTTACGTTAAACAATAGTCCTCGAGCATCGAGCAAGGAATCTTCTGATAAGTTAGATGCTTCTCGAATACTCATAAGAAGTAAGTATCGGATTTTGAACAGCAATTTAATGAATAACTCACTGGTAATTAAAGGCTTTAAATTGACATAAGAAGAATTATAAGAATAAGCAATAGGATATGGCAAACATTAAGAAGAAGTACTCCGACAATGCACTGGCAATAGCCTACTAAGATTGTGCTCGTGGGCCACTAATCTCTGAAGTAGCTAAGCGTGCCACACATGAAATCAATAGTGCTTAAACAATAATATACATAAGGAGAAGCTTCAATACTATGCTGTATCTGCTGGTCGAGCAAAGTCTAGCTGGGATATCTAAGGTTAAGAGACAATGGCTGAGCAAGCGGCTCGTAGCCTAGCGAGGTCCTTAAGACTGTGCGGCCAAATTACGGTAATTGACGGGATGCTCTCTTGAGAGATCCAGATCACTAGTATCTGGTTCTCTCCTGGCGATCCTCTCAAAGTCAAGCAAATGAGATAGCACAGTGTTGGGTGGCACAGGCAAAAGCCCTCACTCGCAACACAGTGCTAAACTCCCACGGTACACAATCAAAAAGACCCCCTAGGCTTCCCACGTCTCCGTTGCAATTGTGCTGGTTCAACCAACCTAGCACTCATAGGAAATCACAACTCGAGGAACCCTATCCCAGTCTAGCATTGCCTAAACCAGCAGAAAACAGGAACATGAATAATCGCACACAGGGAAATGCATATACGAGTGCAACAAACATCAATCAATCCTATTCTAGTTAACCCTTCCAAAATAGGCTATCTAACAGGCACTTATCTCGTGAGAACTCAAGCGATAATACTTTGGCTGACTAAATCTGCACCAAAGGGGTCATTGGTTAAAAAGGGACGAGAAGAGTAGAAGATAGGCTGTTCAGAGAGTAGAGAAAGTTCACATCAGTCGGAAGAATATGGATAGTTGCAAGGGATATGAGAGGTCGCTTTGCCTGATGAGTTCTGAAGCATGGTGGCAAAAACCTCTCTTTTTATACTCGGCCCTCTAGCGGCATATCTCAAACTACTTAAGGACCGCCCACTGGCAATCATGACGTCATATTCTCTCAATCTGGGATTGACAAAGAACTTCCCACGCGCTGAAAGGGAGGAAGGGAGGAGGGAATTAGGCCTACCGGCCCGCGTGGCGTACTCACTGATCCCCGTTACGTAACTCTCTCTCTCATCATTGTATATAAGTCCCACACACAATACTTATATCTAATGATATAAAATAGAACTCGTTGACTTAGAAGAAAACAAAATACATAATGATAATACTTATAGTACAACGGTTCACATAAACTGAGTTAGGAAACTCTACACAGACTACAGCCAAAGTTCCTGCCCTGACGATCCTAGCGAGAGGGGGGCCTGACTGGGCGTTCTGTACAGCATGCTCATACTCGACATGCGTCACAATGTGATATGTTCTGATTTATTTATATATTTATTTATTTATTTATCTATCTTTTGTTAGATGAAGGGAGGGCTACAGAGTAAAACCAAAAATAAATACATACATAACAATCAAGAACTGCTGAAGCCATAAAAACCCTCAACTCTAATATCAAAATGCAACAATAACCCTCCATACGCCGGCTTAGTTTAGTGTTTTGGAGTTATCCGTCGGTGGAATGAGCGAGGTTCTCCCCCAGCAGGAGAAAGAAGGTCAGGAAGGACCCCAGGAACAGATGGTAGAAAGGCCCCCTGAATGAAGCTCGTGTTACTCAGTTACTCAGTTACTTGTTCGTCAAGGGGAATCCACGCAATGCGAGCTAAGCTCATTATTATCGCGCCTCCTTAACTGGGAATGTATTGCGTGAAATGCATGTTAAGTGTTTTATGTACTGTTGGAATGGCTGTGGATGTGTGTGTAGTCTGTATTTAGCCAATTGGCGACATCGGAAACGAAGGCTTAGGGTGGATCTGTATGGTACCATTCTCACTATAGACGGTACCGTCTCGCCCGAAGGCTTAGGTAGCCATCAGCTTAGGTGAACCATATGATACCCATCTCGCCTTGTACCATTTTTGCCAACCCCAGATGGGACGTCACAACGTCGTCCACTTATTCCAGGTACCTATTTACAGCTAGGTGAACTGAGGCTAACACATGAAAGGAGACAAGCCCAATTTGTCTCCGCCCGGCCGGGGATTGAACCCCTGACCCCTCGTGTGTGAGACGAGAGCTCTACCTACTAGGCTACGGGCTGTGTGTGTGTGTGTGTGTGTGTGTGTGTGTGTATGTGCTTAATCTTCCACATTACTTAGGCAATTTTGACATTTTGCCCCTTTTAGGTCTTGATTTATTCTGGCAAGCAATGCCGAGCCAGAAATTAATGAGTAATCGGCCTTTGCCGGGACACTTTTCTAATGAAGAATGTACAATTTTAATGTAATAGGGGAGCCTGAATGGGCAGGTTTTTTTTTATTATAAAACGAGGTCTATAGAGAAATAATATATCAAAATATGCTCGAGAACCGCTAAAACCGTCGAAACCCTATACTATAATATTAATATGCTACAGTAATCCCCCACCCAACCAAAAAAAAAAATATATATATATATATATATATATATATATATATATATATATAAATCAATAAAACAAGAGAAAATAAAGCATAACACAAATATAAACACGTCGGATTAGTTGTTTCAGAGTTATCCGTTGGTGGAGTGAGCAAGGTTCTCCCCCAGCAGGATAAGGAAGGCCAAACCACAGCCCAGGAACAGCAGGTAGAAGGCCCCCTGCAGGTGGTCCAGGCCCAGGGTCACCTCTCTGCTGTCACCCTGGAAGAGAGAGTATGGTCGGTTTATTTCCAGCTGGCAGTAAATTCAATCGATTGGTCAGGTGAAGGTATTGAGGGAAAATCCTTTACAGTGGCACCTCGTAGCTACTTTCTACTTTTCCTATTTTCTGAAGAGTGTAGAGAGGGGAGAAGGGGTGTTGGAGAGAGAGGAAGCTATTGGAGTGGCTTTGTTATATGTGTTATTAGTCTGTACACGTCGTCGAGGTGTCCCCCGACTAGGTGCGACCATGTGAAACACGCTGTACTACCACACCCACTAAATGTCCTCCTTGGCTGTGATCGAACCCAGGTCAAGCAGATTCACACGTAAGTGTGCTCTCCACTCGACCGACGAGGCTCTATTGACTGGACAAATATGAAACTATTATGTCTCTTTGTCATATTAATTGAATATATAATTACATTATAGTCTGTTTATTTCCAGCCGGCAAGGGAATGGAGTTCTCGAAAAGAGGCTCCAGTCCTGACGATATTCTTGACAAACAGTTTTCTGGCTTAATAATCCAGAAGGGTTGATAGCCTCTAAATTCCTATTTTAGCTAACTAACTATAGGTAGCGCCAGCGAACTTGATAATTATCATGACCCCTTAACTTCTTATAACTCCAAATGAATGAAAGCAATCGGGCTGATGTTTCTATCATTTGGGAAGAGTCCACCAGGAAATAGGTGTGGATATTTACAGCCAGTTTGCTCTAGGCCCTTTTTAGTTACAGAGAGGTAAGGGATCAAGATTATTGTGAAGTTCGATGGCGCTACCTACAGTATAACTAGCGGCAGTAAATTCGATCTTTACCAGGATTCGAAGCCATTAACTCCAGGTATTTTTGGGGGCACCGTATTCACTCGACCATTGGCGGTGGTCCAGTGGATACGGTGCCCAACTCTTCCAAAATATACCTGGAATGAGTGAGTTCGAATCCTGGTCAGGATTACTCTCTCCCATCCTGTCCGATTATTATCCTTAGTATATGCAATCCCTTTGCAGCTGATTTATCGATATTTACTGGACACATGTAAAACTATTACGTCTCTGTATCATATTAACCCCTTCACCACCATTACATAATTCCCATCATATCCTGGTTACCATTAGACGATTACCTCGAGTTTGTAATCTACCTATGAGACGATCTCAATAAACCTTCTTAGTAACATAGGTCCTTCTTAAACTGGTGCTGAAGGGGTTAATGCCAGGATTTCATAGTCAATAACATATTTGGCTACAGAATCCATGTAATAATAGAGTAACCAAGACGAGGACATGGTAATTTACCGCTAGCTGTAAAAAGAAACTTACTTTAGTTTCCTCAATAATGCTCCTAAAACGTCATAATTCACCACTACTAGCGAGTTTGATGCTATTACGTTAACCCATTCGGTACCGGTGACATCCTTTTCATTATATTCTGGCAACTATTAGACGGTTTTATTCAGCTTAGGAAGGATGCCTAGCCGTTAAAAGATTACCGACTATCTCAATTAATCCTTTTAGCTACCATATATCCTTCCTAAGCTTCATAAAAATGTATAAATGCAGCTGAAGTAAAAGCAAAAAGACGTCGCTGGTACTGTACGGGTTGTTGGAGTTATTCTTACATTGATATTGACCAAAATTACCAGCTAAAATACGATTGGAGTACATCTATAAATGTATAAAACCAAATTCATCAAACGTTCTATCCATCAGAAACCTACAATATTTATGCATTTCTGCTTTACATCGATATGTACAGTACGGCTCCAACTTCCATGTAGCCTGAAGCTCACAAGTGGTCAATTCTGGTCAATAATATTCCGTGTAAAATGAAGTTACACTATCTGACTGAAGCTGCAGCCAACCTTGTGGTGTTTTCAGAGCTTAATAACCCCTCGAGGATTATGACACTTTATAGCACTATATTTTGGCTTTCTTTAGATGATTTTATATAGATTAGGAAGGATGTATGTGAGTTGAAAGAGTAAAGACTGGCCCGATCAACCCTATGACTTCTATATACCCTTCCTATTCTAAATATAATCGTCTATGGTAGTCAGAATGTACTGTCAAAATGCGTCATGGGCCTCAAAGGGTTAATGTAATATGTCATCGTCAACAGATAGATATACATGATGTTCTTTTTAAATTCTGAAAAATATGCTAATAACCTGTTAACCCTTTGATTACTAGAGGTCATTGTTCTCCTTTTAGTGCAGGAGTTAACCCATTCAGTACCGGTGACGTTCGTTTATATTATAATATGGTAACTATAATAGACGATGTTATTAAGTTTAAAATGGGCCTCCAACAATCAACAGGCTTTGAACTATCTCACTTAACCCTTTTTGCTACCCTAGATCCTTCTTAAACTGTACAAAATCGTTTAAATATTGCTAAAATCAAATTAAATAGACGTCGCCGGTACAATAGGGGTTAATATAATGCTGTGAAACAATGGCAAATACTATCATATTGCTGAAGTGATCGTCCTGGCAAGCGATCTCGACTCTTTCTCTGTTCTCCATGAGGCAGTCCGACGTTCTCAATCCAATTATCATATACTTCTGGCTTACAAGACATTATATTTTATTGAGCTACGAAACGACGTCAGGAGGTTAAAAGCTACACTGATCAACTTATCCAAAATAATAAGGCCTATAGTCTGTTTCTTTTCAACTGACGGTAAACTGCAAAGTTCCCATCAAAATTTCTCAGTTAGTTTGAAAGATTTTATAGTGAAATGTGACGTTAATCATGTATACTTGGTATATATAATTATATAATGCAGAGACATAGTAGTTTCACATTCTTCCATTAAGTATCGAGTAATCAGCTGCTCAGGGATTCAATTTACCGTCAGCTCAAAAGAAACAGAAAATAGCCATCTTGTATCCTGGCAACACCATATTCCAGGATTATGAAAGGCATCTCGTAGTCAAGGGAATGTCTCTCATGGTAAAAGCGTTCGCATACTGTATGTCCTTAGTCAGTCAGTAAGTAGCCAGCCTTTACTCCACCAAGGGTTAGGGAGGATCAGCAAGAGACCCAAGAAAGGGAAAAGAGGTGACAGGACAAGAACACATAAACAGTTAGCCTACAAAAAGTAAGCACATAAGTATTCAAAACCATCAATTACTCATCGGCCCCCCCAAATCAATGGCTTAATTTACCTCAGATGTTCAACGTCCGGACAAGGTATCTTCACATCAACATTTGGAATAAAGACCTTCCAGGTTTGTCATTTAAAAGGGTCCAGAGACATTCATGTACTCTTTCTAACCAATTTCCTCCATTAATTCCTGTCATTGGAGGAAGTTTATTAGAGATAGTATAAGTCCTTAAATGTCTCGAAAACCTACCAAACTGCTAGAGGGATCATCTTGGGAAGCAATATCGACCCCTTCTCTATTCTCCTTGACCCTCCTCGCCACCACGTCATTAGTCCAGTAGCTGGTCAATCCTGCGTCCTCCATTCGGTTCAGCAACTCATTGAAGCGTGGGAAGAATGGTGCGCCCTTCCTATGTATAATGAAGATTACTTTAAACCTCATAACAACCAGATAACTTTGTTTTTTTTGTTTTCATAAATATATAATCTTATAGAGTTTGCCAAAATACAAGGAACAATAGTAGAATTGAACTGAAGGAGTTGTTCATGGTACTCTAACACCATATCGACCATAACCCATCATTCATAAGCAGGCTACAATCATTTACTATTAGTCACAATATAAATGAAATATGAAGTAATCAGTTCAGTCCTCCTCTTAACTGAATAAACATTCAATCTAAAAGGTTTGCCAAAATTCCAGAAGTCACGCAATGTGGTCAAACACCCAAGACTATGAGCCGTGAATCATAAACAGAATAGATCCTTTATCGTTAGTCATAATGAAACAAATCGAGGTTCTCAGCCATACAACGTGTCAGAGTAGTGTTCTTCATTTGCTCCATTAGCTGGTTGAAGCATGGGAAGAGTTGTGCACCCTTCCTGTAATGTGAGTGAAAGTATTGCTTGGAAAATTTAATAAATAATAATTGTATTACTGTACTTATTATTAGTGCTTAAAGGGGGATGGTTAACTTGTTGGGCGATTTTTGCATGTATTCGTTATTTTTCTAGTTTCCTCCCTTGACGAGTCTTTCTGGAATTTCATTCATTAAGTACATCCAATCAGAATAAGCTTACCATGAGTGGAGGACAATATGAAGTGCATTAATTATTGAACCTGCATATATATTATATATGATGCAAGTAAAAAACAGATATAAAATAAATAAAATATGTATTACATAAGATAAAAACACAGTTGTTGAAGTGTTTTGTCTTTCACCTAAACCCCCAGCCCAGGTTAGCGAGGACGGAGATGCCCTTGGGACTGATGTAGAAGGGCGATCGTCCCTGGGCGTCGGTGTGTCGGGAGGCCACGATGACGGAGATGTAGTTCTTGAAGCAGAGCAAGGAGTACCCGCCCTCCTTCACCTTCTTTAGCGCCTCCTCCGAGTTCAGAACCTGAGTTGGGGGATGTGTAAATTTCTTAGTATATCAGGTTGCACTCTATAATTTAATTTGTGCCATCATTGGAATATTATCTTAAGTTTAGGTTGAATATTAGAAAGTCAGAGTTTAATAGTCTTTACCCTTTTGAATCCCCGTTTGACTGTTAACCACAATATTATAGATACTGTATTAAATAATATTATATATATATATATTGTGACGCATGTCGAGTATGAGCATGCTGTACAGAACGCCCAGTCAGGCCCCACTCTCGCTAGGATCGTCAGGGCAGGAACTTTGGCTGTAGTCTGTGTAGAGTTTCCTAACTCAGTTTATGTGAACCGTTGTACTATAAGTATTATCATTATGTATTTTGTTTTCTTCTAAGTCAACGAGTTCTATTTTATATCATTAGATATAAGTATTGTGTGTGGGACTTGTATGTGATGATGAGAGGAGAGATATTACGTGGCGGGGGGTCAGTGAGTGCGCCACGCGGGCCGGTAGGCCTAATTCCCTCCTCCCTTCCTCCCTTTCAGCGCGTGGGAAGTTCTTTGTCGATCCCAGATTGAGAGAGAATATGACGTCATGATTGCCAGTGGGCGGTCCTTAGTGTTGGCGATATGCTCGCTACAGGGCCGAGTATAAAAAGAGAGGTCCTCGCCACAATTCTTCAGAACTCATCAGGCAAAGCGACCTCTCATATCCCTTGCAACTATCCATATTCTTCCGACTGATGTGAACTTTCTCTACTCTCTGAACAGCCTATCTTCTACTCTTCTCGTCCCTGTTTAACCTCCATGACCCCTTTGGTGCAGATTTAGTCAGCCAAAGTATTATCGCTTGAGTTCTCACGAGATAAGTGCCTGTTAGATAGCCTATTTTTGGAAGGGTTAACTAGAATAGGATTGATTGATGTTTGTTGCACTCGTATATGCATTTCCCTGTGTGCGATTATTCATGTTCCTGTTTTCTGCTGGTTTAGGCAATGCTAGACTGGGATAGGGTTTCTGAGTTGTGATTTCCTATGAGTACTAGGTTGCGGTTGAACCAGTACAATTGCAACGGAGACGTGGAACGCCTAGGTGGTCTTTCTGACTGTGTACCGTGGGAGTTTAGCACTGTGTTGCGAGTGAGGGCTTTTGCCTGTGCCACCCAACACTGTGCTATCTCATTTGCTTGACTTTGAGAGGATCGCCAGGAGAGAACCAGATACTAGTGATCTGGATCTCTCAAGAGAGCATCCCGTCAATTAACTTAATTTGGCCGCACAGTCTTAAGGACCTCGCTAGGCTACGAGCCGCTTGCTCAGCCATTGTCTCTTAACCTTATGTATCCCAGCTAGACTTTGCTCGACCAGCAGATACAGCATAGTATTGAAGCTTCTCCTTATGTATATTATTGTTTCTGCACTATTGATTTCATGTGTGGCACGCTTAGCTACTTCAGAGATTAGTGGCCCACGAGCACAATCTTAGTAGGCTATTGCTAGTGCATTGTCGGAGTACTTCTTCTTAATGTTTGCCATATCCTATTGCTTATTCTTATAATTCTTCTTATGTCAATTTAAAGCCTTTAATTACCAGTGAGTTATTCATTAAATTGCTGTTCAAAATCCGATACTTACTTCTTATGAGTATTCGAGAAGCATCTAACTTATCAGAAGATTCCTTGCTTGATGCTCGAGGACTATTGTTTAACGTAACGTAATAGTGCCGATCCGAAGTAGAGGGTGGAGGACTTCTTAAGTTCTTAGTTCAAGGGTGGATTACTTCGGCTTCGGCCAACACTATTCTTTAGTGTTGTAGTACTTTCTTCTTTGTTTGATTGTTGACCAGACTAGATAACTCCCGTCTTGTTATTAGTCTGTTGTGTAAAACGCTAGTACCGAGTTCTTGTATACCCCGTTATAGCAGATAGAACTCTGGAGGGTAGTGGCGTTTTTTGTTCGGCTGGCAGTACTCTGGGGTTGGGATCGTGTGTTTCCGTTGTGGCAGCGAGCCATACTCGAGTCCTGTGTAAGAGCCCTAGTGTACCCGAGTGCCCGGTCGTAACAAATGGCGACCTTGCTTAGGATTTTGTGAACAGTATAATTTTTTGCAGAGTTGTACAACATTTGTTTGTTCGTACTTTAGCGTACATATTGAAGAATATTTTTTTTTGTAAGGCAATTAGGAGAGCATTTAAGAGACTCCAGTTAATTTAGTAATTAGTGCTTGCATAAGGGAGTTTAACACTTTTGTCTCGAGAATTTTTTGGTGAACTTCAGTATGTCGTGCCCTAGTATTGACGAGGAGCGAGAGATGCCATTTGAGGAGGTGCCGTTAGTAACTAGTGAGGAGGATGCTAGACTTTTTGTGAGTAAGCAGTACCACGTGACGGAGGAGAGGCTGACTGGGGTGAATGTTTATGGCTTGCACCTGATAGCCAAGGTTTTGGGTCTATCCAATGTAGGAGGGATGTCCAAGGGGGAGCTGATTTCCTGGGTGTTGCGTGGGCGACATGGGGTTTCGGAGGAGAGGGCGTTTGGGGGGGTTCCTCCCCAGATCCCCTCTCACTCGACTCCCACAGTGCCGTCCACTCAGTTGCCGGAGGTTAGCACTCTCCCACAGAGGGATGAGCATTGGAAGATTGGAGTGCCCTCGGGCGGTGCGTATGGTGGTTCCCCAGTTCTTGCCCCCCCTCCTTCAGTAGTGGCAGCTCCCTCTTCCGGCCTGTCTCCAGAAATGATATTTAAACTTGAGCTTGCTAAAATTGAGGCTGAGTCTAGGAGGCAGGAGAATGAGACTAGGAAGCAGGAGAAGGAGATTGAGGCGAAGAATGAGTCTAGGAGGCAGGAGAATGAGACTAGGAGGCATGAGATTGAGGCGGAGAATGAGACTAGGAGGCACGAGGCTGAGCTTAGATACGACTCCGAGAAATATTGTGCTCAGATAGACTTAGATAAGACTCGTGCAGAGTCGACAGGGATTCGGATGGGCCGGGAGGGCCAAGTAAGAGAACAGTCCTTGTCCCACTTAGTCAAGTTGGTGCCGGCATTTAGTGAAACTGAAGTCACAGAATTTTTTAATCGTTTTGAGAAGAAGTGTAGGGAGCATAATTGGCCTGAAGAGAAGTGGGCAGCTCTGGTCTCCTCAAGACTTACGGGTAAGGGTCTGAAGGCTTATGATGCACTGCCTTTAGAGTCTTGCATTGACTACCCAGAATTGAAGAGAGCTGTCCTACGGGCATACGAGTTGCAACCAGAAACATATCGATTGAAGTTTCGGGGTGTTACAAAGACTAGGGAGGCGACCTTTCTTGAACATGCCCGGGACTTAAAAGATGCACTTACAAACTGGACACGTTCTGAGAAAGCTGAGACGGCCGAACAGTTGACTGAGCTGTTTCTGCTCGAGCAGTTTTATAAGTGTACAGGTGCAGATATGACTTTAACTATTAAAGAAAAGAACCCTAAAACTCTACAGGAGGCAGCTGAGATGGCTGACCTCCGGCTATCACTAATTCGTGGGTGCGGGTCTGCCCAGCGTAGTGAGGCAGGTAACAAGGGGCGTGACGCCCCACCCCCCCGAGTTGGTGATATACATTATGCAAACAAGTACAAGAGCTATGATACCAAGACTGACCACAAGACTAGCACCGTCCCATTTAAGAAGGGGCCGGGCCCTTCCCAGTACCAAGGGAAGCCCAGAGGGGAGTTGGAGTGTTATCATTGTCATGAAAAGGGGCACTTTGCAAGAGTCTGTCCTAGCAAACCACCTACAGCAGCTGTGTCTTTGGCCTGCAACATTGGTGTGTCTCCGAAGTTTTCTGAGTTTGCCCGGGGCAGTTCGTCAGAGGCTGAGGCACAGCCAATGCAGAAGCACCTGGGAGGCTCGAACCCTGCTCAGGATGTTTTTTGCGACCATAGAGGACGGGGTTGCGTGATGTGGGCGGGGCGCAAGCATGGAGTAGAGGTCTTGCGTGATACAGGTGCTTCCCAGACTCTGATGAATAACTTGACTGGCTACCCTATAAATGTGGCTCGGGTGGTAGTGGTGCAGGGTATTAATGCAACTCGGTCATACCCGCTGGTGCGGTTGGAGTTGGAGGTGGATGGTGTGACACGTGAATTGGATGTCGGGATTGTGGAGAAACTGCCAGTGGAGGGCGTCGACCTTCTTCTCGGCAACGACTTTGCAATGCCCGCTTCTGAGGTTCTACCCTTAGTCGTTGCCGAGAGGACGGCCGACGTGAGTAGGGAAGAGCGAGAGTGTGTCGAGCGGTGCCAGACACAACCCATGGCGTGTGTTGTCACCCGAGCTCGGGCAGCTAAAGTGTCACAGCCTAGTCCTCCGTCTTCAGACCAGCAGAGGAACGATCAACAGGAGGAGGCTAAAGCTGGAGTTGGTTTTAAGAGTTTTGACTCAGCGGCTCTCCTGGGTGATTCAGTATTGGCACCTATGTTAGAGTCTGGAGAGGCCCCAGGACCTGTCACAGCTAGTGAGGAGGTAGGGCCGGAAGAGACTCCGGGGCAGCAACGTTGCACACGGAGAGAAAAAAGGGTTGCTCAGTTTGATATTGGGGAAGGACTTGGGTTGCTTCGGAAGCATCTAGACAGGTTGGCTCCCTCAGATATTTGTAAACTGCAGTTGGAGGATCCGGAAGTTCAGAAGTGTGGTAATGGTGCTGTCGAGATTAAACACGAGGACGGGGAAGCATGTCATGTGAACCTGTTGGAGGAGTTTGTGAGGCAACCACCTGAGCAGCCTACTGTCCCTGCGTTGGTCTGCCGCGGCCAAGGTGGAGAAGGAGAGGGGGGCAGTAGGGCACAGGTGGAGGAGAGTAGGGATTGTCATGTCTCGGCGAAGCAGTGGGCGGGGGACACGAGTCTGGTGGCTGTGGAAGCGCTAGAGCACCTGCCTGAGCGGCAGTGTGCAGCACTCCAGCACCAGCTCGGTTCATACCCCACTGGTCGTGCCGAGCCCCTGAGTCTCACAACTCGGGCGGTGCAAGATGTTCCACGGGCAGGTCACGTGACTGTTGAAAGACCGTTAGCCTCGTTGTTTCGGTGGTTTAAGGTGGGCGACGAGGCTTTGGCATGGTTGCCAGGTCAGGGTCGACCCATGGCTGCCAAGGGTGGTGGTCAAAAGGAGGACATTGAGCAGATTGGTAAGGTCGGCTGTGGTATCGCAGTGCCCGGTCGTCGCATAGCCTCCCAATGCTGCTCTAGTCTAATGCAACAGCCCTACCATAGACCGACTGTATCTGGCCATGTCGCTGAAAGCGGTGATGCTGCGCAGGCAGATGTCGTCACAAGGAATGCGGGGGTGCGCATGTACGGTATCGGCGGGGAAGCCTTAGCAATAATGAACTGTGGGAGTGACTGCACGGGTGGTACTGATTGTCCCTCTCATGACCTGGCTGTTCTAGGGACGAAGGTGGAGAAGGAGGGAGACTACAGGTTAGAAGCTGCGGTCTCGGCTGGGTTGTGGGAGGGCACTAGGCATGTTGTTTGTGGAGACAGTGCAAGGCAGTTATTTACTAGGCTATGGCAGTACTTTCGCATGTTTGTTGCTTCTCCAGGCCTGATGTACGGGGTAGAATCCGACATGCAGGCTGGAGATAGTGCAAGGTTCAGTTTAATTCCCTACCGTATAAATCCTGCTCGACAGCCTATGGTGCAAGCAGAGCTGGATTACGTGTGGACGAAGGATCTGAGGGATAAGGAATGTCGTGAGTGGTCGTTGCTTGTAACTTTGTCCGAGCGTGCTAAAGAGGTATGTGGTTTTGTTGTGGACGGGAGTACCTACCAGTGCAATGTTGTGCCTGACGGACTTAAGAATGCACCAGCAACGTGTCGGAGCCTGATGAATGAAAGTGAAAAGGACAATGATGCGCTGGGGCATTTCGAGATCTATGTTCCAGCCTATGGTCCGGTCGGTGTAGTTTACCCAGATCATTACCCTCTCGAGATCTTGGACCAGTTTCACAATCGGAATATGAGGCTGACCAGGTGGTCACTAAGGTTATTGGTATATAACCTGGACATAAGCCATATTGCCGGTTGTGACAACGAGGTTGCATGTGGTCGTTCAGGGGTATATGATCCTGGGTAGATTGACACACGGGTAGCCTCCTGCTTTGGTTTGAGTAGTATTTTGCGCTTGGTGCTTGTTGGCTCGCGGTTGTAGCCCAGCGTATTGGGTCGTAAAGCAGGATTGTTGAGCGTTTGGTATAGAAGAAAATAGGCTGCCCTTATAGTGCAGCCGGGAAAAAACATATTAAAATATAAAAATCATATAAAAACTCTTTCTTTTTGATATAGATAATTGTATAAGTTTGTCATAGCCTGTAGTGTTTGAGTAGTCCACGAACTATCAAACGGCTGAGCTGCTGTAAGCTCGCTCTGGGAGCATGATATTATGTCTTTTACTATTGTTGGGAGGAGTTATGAAGTGTGAATTTTTTTTTATATATAAGATGTGTTTTAGTGATAAACTCAGCGTTGTTTTAGTGCCATGCGGTCGCTGGGTGTGAGGGGTTTGATGGGGTTCTGTATATCAGATTTTAGCTCAGGGTTGAGCAAGTAAAATCTTGGGGGAGGTGTGACGCATGTCGAGTATGAGCATGCTGTACAGAACGCCCAGTCAGGCCCCACTCTCGCTAGGATCGTCAGGGCAGGAACTTTGGCTGTAGTCTGTGTAGAGTTTCCTAACTCAGTTTATGTGAACCGTTGTACTATAAGTATTATCATTATGTATTTTGTTTTCTTCTAAGTCAACGAGTTCTATTTTATATCATTAGATATAAGTATTGTGTGTGGGACTTGTATGTGATGATGAGAGGAGAGATATTACGTGGCGGGGGGTCAGTGAGTGCGCCACGCGGGCCGGTAGGCCTAATTCCCTCCTCCCTTCCTCCCTTTCAGCGCGTGGGAAGTTCTTTGTCGATCCCAGATTGAGAGAGAATATGACGTCATGATTGCCAGTGGGCGGTCCTTAGTGTTGGCGATATGCTCGCTACAGGGCCGAGTATAAAAAGAGAGGTCCTCGCCACAATTCTTCAGAACTCATCAGGCAAAGCGACCTCTCATATCCCTTGCAACTATCCATATTCTTCCGACTGATGTGAACTTTCTCTACTCTCTGAACAGCCTATCTTCTACTCTTCTCGTCCCTGTTTAACCTCCATGACCCCTTTGGTGCAGATTTAGTCAGCCAAAGTATTATCGCTTGAGTTCTCACGAGATAAGTGCCTGTTAGATAGCCTATTTTTGGAAGGGTTAACTAGAATAGGATTGATTGATGTTTGTTGCACTCGTATATGCATTTCCCTGTGTGCGATTATTCATGTTCCTGTTTTCTGCTGGTTTAGGCAATGCTAGACTGGGATAGGGTTTCTGAGTTGTGATTTCCTATGAGTACTAGGTTGCGGTTGAACCAGTACAATTGCAACGGAGACGTGGAACGCCTAGGTGGTCTTTCTGACTGTGTACCGTGGGAGTTTAGCACTGTGTTGCGAGTGAGGGCTTTTGCCTGTGCCACCCAACACTGTGCTATCTCATTTGCTTGACTTTGAGAGGATCGCCAGGAGAGAACCAGATACTAGTGATCTGGATCTCTCAAGAGAGCATCCCGTCAATTAACTTAATTTGGCCGCACAGTCTTAAGGACCTCGCTAGGCTACGAGCCGCTTGCTCAGCCATTGTCTCTTAACCTTATGTATCCCAGCTAGACTTTGCTCGACCAGCAGATACAGCATAGTATTGAAGCTTCTCCTTATGTATATTATTGTTTCTGCACTATTGATTTCATGTGTGGCACGCTTAGCTACTTCAGAGATTAGTGGCCCACGAGCACAATCTTAGTAGGCTATTGCTAGTGCATTGTCGGAGTACTTCTTCTTAATGTTTGCCATATCCTATTGCTTATTCTTATAATTCTTCTTATGTCAATTTAAAGCCTTTAATTACCAGTGAGTTATTCATTAAATTGCTGTTCAAAATCCGATACTTACTTCTTATGAGTATTCGAGAAGCATCTAACTTATCAGAAGATTCCTTGCTTGATGCTCGAGGACTATTGTTTAACGTAACGTAATAGTGCCGATCCGAAGTAGAGGGTGGAGGACTTCTTAAGTTCTTAGTTCAAGGGTGGATTACTTCGGCTTCGGCCAACACTATTCTTTAGTGTTGTAGTACTTTCTTCTTTGTTTGATTGTTGACCAGACTAGATAACTCCCGTCTTGTTATTAGTCTGTTGTGTAAAACGCTAGTACCGAGTTCTTGTATACCCCGTTATAGCAGATAGAACTCTGGAGGGTAGTGGCGTTTTTTGTTCGGCTGGCAGTACTCTGGGGTTGGGATCGTGTGTTTCCGTTGTGGCAGCGAGCCATACTCGAGTCCTGTGTAAGAGCCCTAGTGTACCCGAGTGCCCGGTCGTAACAATATATATTATTATTATTATTATTATAGGAGATGCCGAAGTCTCCAACCAGGGTGCAGAAACACCAAGATCAATCCACACAAAACACCCGGAGGCACTGGAGAGAGACTACGGCAACTTAGGAAAAAATAAAAACATATACTGTATACTGTACTGTACATATACACATATTAAACACAGATAACATATTATGCAGTGGAGGATATCAAGCATAAATATAATACAATAAAATAGAATAAAATAAGTTTAAAAATTAGAATTAATGCTGCAAAAAAGCATTAACTCTAGACTTAAAAATGGAGATATTAGCTGAATTGACTAGCTTATTTGGCAACTTATTCCACAAGTCAACCATGGCCGGCACAAAACACCGTGAAAACTGTGTAGTAGAAAAATTAACACGGCTCATGGCAAGATCATTAAGATTGCTTGTGAATCTAGTTGCACGAGCCCGGACATAGGGCCCAGGCAGAACCCCATGTAAGGGATGCTGCGGGTTGTTAAAAACTTTAAATAAAAGACTAAGGGCACCAACTTTACGTCGATGACACAGATCAAGAGACAAATGAGGTAGAATAAAACTGATGGAATTTAGCGACCTGTCAAGCAACTTGAGATGGCAGTCAGCTGCTGACAACCAGACAGGTGAGCAGTACTCGAAATGTGGCAAAATAAAAGCATAAAAAGACTTGATAACTGTGGCGTCACAAGCAAATGTTTTATAAACCTTGCGAAGCAGACCAATTGTTTGGGAAATGGAAGAGGAGAAAGAACGAATATGCTTTTCAAAAGTAAGTTTGGGATCAAGAGTAAGTCCTAACAAACGCAGATATCCACATTCTCAATTTGCTCGCCAGAAACTTGTAGATAAGGATGGGGAGGATCCAAGGTACGAGATCTGCTGATGATAATGGAGTGTGTTTTACTAGCATTAAGTTTCATGCCCCAAAGTTCACACCATGATGTAATTTTGGCTAAATCCCTATTCAGAGCAGTAGCAATTACGTGTCGATCTATTGGTGATGCAATTGATGCATATAAAGTTGTATCATCAGCATAGGAGATTAGTTTATTTTCAAGCTCGGAACACAGGTCAGCAGTAAAAATAATAAAAAGCAAAGGCCCAAGGACACTGCCTTGTGGAACACCAGAAACAACAGTAACAGAAGGGGAATGACACCCATCAATGACCACAGACTGAGATCTTTTCGTCAAAAAATCTTCAAAGATCCTTAAAATATTGCCACCAATACCAATGAGCTGTAACTTAAACAGAAGTGCTTTATGGTTGACTAAATCAAAAGCAGAACTAAAGTCAATAGCCACGACGCGAGACTCATGTCCCTGGTCCAATGAAGATTGCAAGTCATGGGTGAGTGTCAGAAGTGCATCACATATACCCAGTCCCTTACGAAAACCAAACTGTGAGTTTGGTATCAAATTATGACTATTACAATAAGAGGAAAGGCGTCTGGACAAAAGCCTCTCATAGAGCTTGGATAGGATAGGTGTAATGGAGATATAGGGCGATAGTCATTAGGAGATGATGAGGCAGTATTTCCCTTTGGAATAGGAGTGATAATAGCCTTACGCCAGCAAAGAGGAAAACTACCTGATTTCAAAAGCCACCTAAACACCACAGCCAATTTAGGTGCCAAGACCGCTGCAACCTTTTTAAATAAGAGAGGGAAAAACCCATCCGGGTCTGTGCCACCATAGGTATCAAGATCCAGCAAGTACCTTTTTAGTTCAGCTGATTTGAATGCCATTGAATTGAGGTTGGGTCTAGGGAAACATGTCAATGGCAAAGACAATTCCTGATTACTCTGCTTATTAATAAAAATATTAGATAGAATATTGTCCTTCGATAATGGATCAAAAGAGATGGAGCTATCAGAATCACAAAGAGGAGGCATGGAGGAATCTATTCCAAATAAAGAGGATTTCAAAGCGGAAATATATATATATATATATATATATATATATATATATATATATATATATATATATATTGTGACGCACCCAGTGCGTGGCAACGTAACCTGGTTGTACTCCTTGGTACTCCACTGTACCGCCACGGTACCGCGCTGTACCGTGCTGGCTGCTTATATTGAGTGTGACAACGTATAACTATGTTCTTTGTATCTCTGCAAAGGTCTCGTCATTTGCTAACCAGTGGTGGGTTTTGTTTTAAGCCATGTCGAGACCTTCCATTTAATATGTAGTATCAATAGAGAAGTTGATAGATGAGACAGTGGGAATTCAGAGAGAGAGAGTGAGTTAGACTTCAGAGCGAGAGGGTAGCGGTGCGCCACGCTGCCGGGGGGGTGGTTGCCAGACGTATGGACCGGTTGGCAGCCCTGCGCTTATAGCTAGGTGCGACAGGGTTGGTAGTACATTGCCGCCTGCCTATGCTGCCTGGGCTGCCCATGTTGTCGTGCAGCACATTGCCTGGAGGCTCGCTGTGTGCTCTATGACCAGGTTGCCTAGAACCTTTGAGATTCTAACATCCCTTGCCCTCTCTCCCAATTTCTCACGGTTGCACTCTTTCTCTCTGACGACATTACTCTCATTTCATTCTTCTCTCTATTTAAATGCATAACCTTCCCTTGAGGTCCTAAAGGAGTTTCAGCACTCACCTCTCGTATTACTCTTAGGACAAGCATATATTTACATGTATTAGATTTAAGGGGTTAATGTGAACAGCGATCTTCTTGATGAGGATAGTTGGTGAACGTTCTACATGTTCACGAGTTATATGCCCAGCTCATCATCCAATTTGTGACTAGACTAGTGCCATGTGTAAGAGCCCGACCATGCCCAGGAGTTGTCTGTAGAGGGGCGAGGACTTAGCCTTGATTTGCCTACCGAGCCAGGAGCGAGTGCAGTACCAGAGACTACAGCTCGCTCGTAGTGCCGGTATAGTAGAGTAACGTAATTTATCTGTCCTTGTGTTCTCTGCAGTCTTTTCCTGGGTTCTCGCTTTCGGTGCTGGGACTCGTTGTTCCTGTGACTTGGCCTGCTAGCTAGAACACATGGGGATGATGAGTGGGTGATATCTTTATTTTACTATGCATTGCAGCTCTCTTTAAGTTTATGTATGTAACACTTTACAATACACATTACTCACACACAAGACAACACTATTAATACTTTCATGTATCAATTAACTGCACTGTCGTTTTGCTGCTGTGTCCGGAGTTCCGTTGCGTAGGGCGCATACGGACTCAGAGGGGAGACAGAGTGAGAGAAGCGAAGTAGCCTATGCGGTAGTAGGCTACCGGCGCAGTACTGTTGCCTGCAACCTTTTAGTTATTCCAAGTATAGATTCATTATTACAATAAGTGACTACTATTTATGTTCCTTCCATGTGTATTATTAGGTATCTACTGGATCATGAACATCTTGTATGCTACATGCTAGTGCATGTTAGTAGGGGACAGTTATTCTAGTGCACGCGCTTTCAAGTAGGCGTGTACATTTGTCATTTAGCATTTTCACTGTCATACCTTTAGCCTGCTTCTATTCTACATTATTAGAGGCTTAATATTAACGTAGTTTCTTGAGTATTGCATTTCTTTAGTAATAACGTAACCTATAAATGTCTGAGGGAGTTTAGCCTCATAGCCTACCCCTGTTGTACACTTTCGCCGAGTTAAGGTACCTCGTTACCATAGACGATAACTCTGTAGGGCGTTGGTGCTTTTGTTGTCTGGAGCATATAGTATTTGGGACTGGAATCGAGCGTGTCGTTGTCACATAAGCCATTTCTGTCCTACGATCAAGAATCCCGAATATGTATTGCCGATCCAGCCGTAACAAAATGGCGACCTTGCACAAGATTCAGTAGTATCCTATCACATGTTTTTTGGAGAACTATTCTATGCTACATAGTAGAGCTGGCTAGAATTTTCTTGCATATTGGAGGAATTTTTATTGTGTCATTATTGTATTGGTGGACTTGCAGATTGTTTCGTTGGGGGTGTCTAGAGTAGAGTCATTCAAGCATCTTTAACATTTTGTGAGTCGAGACTGCAATTAGTAATAAGCACTTTTTTTTTTTTATGAACAGCAATTGTATAACCAGCACTATGTCTAATGACTCATCATTTACGGGGGAGGATAACACGGTACAGCCTAGTAACCAGCAAGTACAACAGATGTTTGGGGAGGGGAGTGTTATAAGTGGAGAGAGGGATGCCCGGGCATTTTTGCAGACACCTTTGACCGAACAGCGCCTGCAGGCTATTGATTGTTACGGTCTTCGCTGTTTAGCCACGGTTTTGGGGCGGGACTGTCCTGACAGTTGGCCCAAGAAGAATTTGGTGGCATGTTTGTTGGGTGATGGCGATGGGGCGGTGGGTGGAGTGGGGTCTTGGGGGGTTCCCTCCAAGCCTCCATTCCACTCTACCCCTGAGCTGGGCCCTCAGCCAGCGAGTCTTAGCACGATGCAGCAGGAGGGTTCTCAAGGGCAAGCTGGCTTACCCGTAAACACGTCTCGGTGTGGATCCCCCATTTTGTGCTCTCCCCCCCCCAGGCCTGTCTCCTGAGATGTTATTTCAGCTAGAACTAGCTAAGTTTAAGCTGCAGGAGACTCAGATACAACAGGCTAGTATAGAACGCATAGAGGTTGCTAGAATCCAAGCCAATCAGGATGCAACCAGGTACCAGGCTGAAATGGATGTCGAGAAGTCTAGAGTAGAGACCACGGGGCGTCATCTCGGTGGTGGGCACCGGGTTACAGACTCACTTTCGCATTTAATTAAGTTAGTACCCGCATTTGATGAGACAGCAGTGACTGAGTTTTTTGCTCGTTTCGAAAAGAAGTGTCGTGAGTATGACTGGCCGGAGGTTAAATGGGCAGCATTAGTTTCATCACGTCTAGTGGGTAAGGGGTTGAAAGCCTACGATGCACTGTCACTGGACGAGAGTGTAGTGTATGGACTGGTGAAGGAGGCTGTGCTCCGGGCCTACGAACTGCAACCCGAAACTTATAGATTGAAGTTCCGTGGCGTGAATAAGAAGAGCGACGTCAGTTTTATGGAGCACGCACGGGACTTAACAGATGCAGGTAATAACTGGTTTCGGTCCGAGCACGCAGAGTCGGCTGAGGAAATTAAGCAACTTTTCTATCTGGAACAGTTTTACAAATGTACTGGAACCGATCTAACGCTGAACATTAAGGAAAAATGTCCCAAGACAGTAGAGGAGGCTGCCAAGATGGCAGACCTCAGATTATCATTGATTCGTGGTTGCGGTGCCGCTCAGAGGGCTGAGTCAGGGCAGAAGGGGCGCTATACCCCACCCACCAGAGTTTTTGATAATAACAAATCCTATGACACACATAACCACACTAAATGCATTGCACCTAATAACACCTACAAACACAAGCCTCTCCCGTTTACTAAAGGTCAGGCCCCTTCTTCGCCCGCACAAGGGAAGAAGCCCATTGGGGATGTGAAATGTTACAAATGTCAGAAGCTAGGCCATTATTCACGTGAGTGCCCTAGTAACACTCCCGCTAAGCCGGTGTCATTGGTTCACAGTATCGGTGTGTCTCTGAAGGCTGCAGCAACTGCCCGGGGTAGGTTGTCAGCAGCTGAGGCACACGCGGTAAAGAAGCGTACGGAAGGCT
This sequence comes from Lithodes maja, assembly GCA_037953745.1. Classification (NCBI taxonomy): domain Eukaryota; kingdom Metazoa; phylum Arthropoda; class Malacostraca; order Decapoda; family Lithodidae; genus Lithodes; species Lithodes maja. The sequence continues at coordinate 1,714 of JBAKBP010029821.1, read as the reverse complement.
CGACACCTGTCCGGGACACTTTCTGTAGCCATCGGGGACACGGATTTGTGAGCTGGGGGAGTGAACTACGGAGGGTTGACTTGCTGAGGGATACGGGGGCTTCGCAAACTTTGTTGAGGAACTTCACAGGGAAACCGATAAATGCGGCCAGAGTTGTTGTGGTGCAGGGTATAAATGCTACGAGGTCATACCCACTTGTGAGGTTGGAGTTGAGAGTGGGAGAGGTGTGCAGGGAGCTGGATGTAGGGATCGTTGAGTGTTTGCCAGTTGAGGGCGTCGACCTTCTTCTCGGCAACGACTTTGCGGTGCCCACTTCCGGGACTCCACCCTTAGTCGTTGCCGAGAGGGCGGCCGACGTGGATGGTGAGAATCGGGAATGGGTTGGGAGGTGCCAACAGGATGAGATGGCCTGTGTGGTAACCCGATCTCGCTCTGTGGCTCCTGCACAGCCTAGCACTCAACCTCGGGGACAGTGGAGGAAGGATCAGGAGAAGGTTGCTAAGGGCAGGAAAAGGGACATTGATTCTGCTGCACTTCTCGGTGATTCGGTACTTGGACCTATAATAAACACGGGAGTTGACTCTGGCCCAGATATGGTGTGTAACAAGGCAGAGTTGGGTAAGACTTCGCGTGAGGCAAGAGCTGTAGCGAGAGCCACTAAGGCAGTAGAGCCTATTAGCCGGGGTAATGTCTTATTACAAAACCATCTTGATGCATTGACGCCCAGGGACATTAGTGAGCAGCAGCTGCAAGACGCTAGCCTAGCTCGTTATAGCAATGGTGCCATAGAGTTGGAGGAAGATGGGGATGCGAAGCCGGGAGATTTCTTTAGGCTCAACAGGATATTGTACCGCAGATTTCTAGACCCCAAATCGAAGTGGGAGGGCGGTGCGAGGGTAGTAGACCAGGTGGTTGTTCCAAATAAGTATAGAGAGTCCTTATTGTGTCTGGCGCATGATGTGCCGGTGGCGGGTCATTTGGGGGTAACAAAAACATTGGCGGCATTGGGCAGGTTTTTCTGGTGGCCTGGGGTCAAGGCTGATGTCTGTGCATGGGTGGCTGGGTGTGCGACCTGCCAGACAACGGGGAAGCCTAACCAGACAATCCCGAAGGCACCTTTGTTTCCCATACCTGTCACCGGGCCTCCGTTCAGCAAAGTTGTAGTAGATTTGGTTGGCCCTTTCCCGCCTACTAGTAGTGGCAATAAATTCCTGTTGACAATCATGGATGTGGCTACGAGATACCCGGACGCATACCCCATGAGAAACGGCTCGGCAAAGGCAGTTGTTAAAAACTTATTATTGTTCTGTTCCCGTTATGGATTTCCACGTGAGGTGCAGTCAGACCAGGGGAGCAATTTTACATCCAAGTTGTTCAAGCAAACCCTTCAGTTGCACGGTATATGTTCTGTAGTGTCGTCAGCCTACCATCCCGAGAGTCAGGGAGTCTTGGAGCGGTGGCACTCGACCCTGAAGAGTATGCTACGCTGTTACTGTGCAGAACATGACACTGATTGGGATTTGGGTCTGCCGTATGTTCTGTTCGCTGCACGTGAAGTCCCAGGAGAGAGCCTGGGGTTCAGTCCAAATCAACTAGTCTTTGGCCATAATGTGAGAGGACCTTTAAGTATGGTGAAAGAGATCTGGAGGGCGAAGAGAAGCCGGGGTCTGTACTTAAATATATCCTTGAGAGCCGGGAGAGACTTATAGGTTGC
>JBAKBP010029820.1:0-26603 GCA_037953745.1 Lithodes maja | reverse complement strand
CAAGGAGTACAATCAGGTTACGTTGCCAGGCACTGGGTGCGTCACAGCCCCCCCAAGATTTTAGATAATCGACCTTAGAAGCATTATCAAAATCTGACAGGCAACCAACCGACCTGCTACCCTTAGCTGCCACTAATTGCAAAAGGTGCACAACAACTGAAGTGTGAATTATACATAAAACACAATATCGCATGCATCATGCTACAACAATAAAGACTTACAAAACTAAAAAAAAAATTCTCGTTTATTTTATTGTTTTATAATCTTTTTGGACGGCGTTATGATAGCCTAATTTTACTCCTGCTCAACCCACACACCGTGCACGACTATCCTGGATCATCAACCCTTGATAGACAATCTGCTATCACGTTCTCACTCCCGGCAATATGCTGAATGTTGAGATTATACTCTTGGAGCATTAGGGACCACCTGGTCAACCGCATATTCCGATTGTGAAACTGATTTAGGAATTTCAAGGGATGATGGTCCGTATAAATCGTCACTACCGGGCCGTAGGCTGGAACATAAACTTTGAAATGTTTGAGCGACAAAACGATAGCAAGAAGCTCCTTCTCTATAGTCGAGTAATTCCTTTGTGCCGAATTAAACTTGCGAGAAAAGAAGCTCACTGGGTGTTCCAAGCCCTCGGAATCAGTCTGCAGTAACACTGCCCCGGCACCCACACCGCTGGCATCAGTCGCCAGCTGAAAACTCCTGGAGAAGTCTGGGGCTCTCAAAATCGGATGTGTACACAGCAGGTGCTTGACTAGGTCGAAAGCCCTCTGACACTCCGCAGCCCAACAGAACTTCACTGACTTCGACAGTAGATCAGTTAACGGTGCTAAGACAGTAGAGTATCCCCGGATGAAGCGCCTATAATAGCCTATCATACCTAGGAACCGCATGACCTGGCGCTTAGTGGTGGGCCTGGGAAACATATTGATAGCCTGTATCTTGCTCAGGGGGGGGGGCACACCCGGCCTAACCCGACCACGAAGCCAAGATACTGCACAGTAGCCTTTACAAACTCGCACTTCCTCAGGTTCACCACCAGCCCAGCATCGTGCAACTTCCCAAACAGGGTCTCTAAGTGCCTTAAGTGATTATCAAAATTGTCATCATACACTATCACGTCATCAAGGTAGACCGTGCAGTTAGGGATTTCGTCACAAATATCGTTCATCAGGTTCTGAAACGTGGCAGGTGCGTTCTTAAGCCCATAAGGCATTACGTTACATTGGTAGGTCTTGCCATCTACCACAAAACCACAAACTTGCTTAGCTCGGTCCGACAGGGGTACTTGCCAGTAGCCTTTTACAAGATCAATTTTAGTAAGGTACTTTGCATTCCCTATCTTGTCCACGCTGTCGTCAACTCGAGGCAAAGGGTAAGGGTTGGTAGTGGTCAAGCCATTTAGCCTACGAAAATCTATGCAGAACCGCACCTTGCCGTCAGGTTTTGGCTGCAACGTGACGGGTGATGTCCACTTCACATAACCTTCAGTGATCATCCCTCTCTCAACCATGTACTTTAACTCCTCCCGTAAAGCTGGCAACTTTACCGGGGGCACACGGTAGGGCACTGACTTGAAGGGCACATTATCACCGACGTCCACGTCGTGCGTTACCTGAGTAGTGAGACCTGGGTGTTCGGCGAAAACAGAGGGGTATGACCTGAACAGGCCTAGGACAGCAGCACCCTGGTGCTCAGGCAGGTGACTTACAGCTTGCCTAGCCTCTTGTTCAGTATTCCCCGCCCACTGTTCCGCGGAAATGACACAGTCCCAGCTATCCTCCTCAGCAGCATGACTGTCCCCACCTCCTTCTCCACCCTGGCCGCTGCAGGCCAGCACAGGGACAGTGAGAGGCTCTGAGGGGCGTCTCACATACTCTTTCATGAGGTTAACATGACATAACTGATGTTTTTTCCTACGGTCAGGTGTTGCAACGAGATAATCAAGGTCGGACAGTTTCTTAGCCACCACATACGGCCCAATAAACTTGGCAGAAAGGGGGTGTCCAGGCAAAGGTAAAAGCAACATTACCTCCTGACCCACCGAAAACTCCCGAAGCTTCACCTTGGCGTCATACTGGTGCTTCATGACCGCCTGTGCATTAACCAAGTTATTACCTGCCGCTGCCATGCAACCTATAAGTCTCTCCCGGCTCTCAAGGATATATTTAAGTACAGACCCCGGCTTCTCTTCGCCCTCCCAGATCTCTTTCACCATACTTAAAGGTCCTCTCACATTATGGCCAAAGACTAGTTGATTTGGACTGAACCCCAGGCTCTCTCCTGGGACTTCACGTGCAGCGAACAGAACATACGGCAGACCCAAATCCCAATCAGTGTCATGTTCTGCACAGTAACAGCGTAGCATACTCTTCAGGGTCGAGTGCCACCGCTCCAAGACTCCCTGACTCTCGGGATGGTAGGCTGACGACACTACAGAACATATACCGTGCAACTGAAGGGTTTGCTTGAACAATTTGGATGTAAAATTGCTCCCCTGGTCTGACTGCACCTCACGTGGAAATCCATAACGGGAACAGAACAATAATAAGTTTTTAACAACTGCCTTTGCCGAGCCGTTTCTCATGGGGTATGCGTCCGGGTATCTCGTAGCCACATCCATGATTGTCAACAGGAATTTATTGCCACTACTAGTAGGCGGGAAAGGGCCAACCAAATCTACTACAACTTTGCTGAACGGAGGCCCGGTGACAGGTATGGGAAACAAAGGTGCCTTCGGGATTGTCTGGTTAGGCTTCCCCGTTGTCTGGCAGGTCGCACACCCAGCCACCCATGCACAGACATCAGCCTTGACCCCAGGCCACCAGAAAAACCTGCCCAATGCCGCCAATGTTTTTGTTACCCCCAAATGACCCGCCACCGGCACATCATGCGCCAGACACAATAAGGACTCTCTATACTTATTTGGAACAACCACCTGGTCTACTACCCTCGCACCGCCCTCCCACTTCGATTTGGGGTCTAGAAATCTGCGGTACAATATCCTGTTGAGCCTAAAGAAATCTCCCGGCTTCGCATCCCCATCTTCCTCCAACTCTATGGCACCATTGCTATAACGAGCTAGGCTAGCGTCTTGCAGCTGCTGCTCACTAATGTCCCTGGGCGTCAATGCATCAAGATGGTTTTGTAATAAGACATTACCCCGGCTAGTAGGCTCTACTGCCTTAGTGGCTCTCGCTACAGCTCTTGCCTCACGCGAAGTCTTACCCAACTCTGCCTTGTTACACACCATATCTGGGCCAGAGTCAACTCCCGTGTTTATTATAGGTCCAAGTACCGAATCACCGAGAAGTGCAGCAGAATCAATGTCCCTTTTCCTGCCCTTAGCAACCTTCTCCTGATCCTTCCTCCACTGTCCCCGAGGTTGAGTGCTAGGCTGTGCAGGAGCCGCAGAGCGAGATCGGGTTACCACACAGGCCATCTCATCCTGTTGGCACCTCCCAACCCATTCCCGATTCTCACCATCCACGTCGGCCGCCCTCTCGGCAACGACTAAGGGTGGAGTCCCGGAAGTGGGCACCGCAAAGTCGTTGCCGAGAAGAAGGTCGACGCCCTCAACTGGCAAACACTCAACGATCCCTACATCCAGCTCCCTGCACACCTCTCCCACTCTCAACTCCAACCTCACAAGTGGGTATGACCTCGTAGCATTTATACCCTGCACCACAACAACTCTGGCCGCATTTATCGGTTTCCCTGTGAAGTTCCTCAACAAAGTTTGCGAAGCCCCCGTATCCCTCAGCAAGTCAACCCTCCGTAGTTCACTCCCCCAGCTCACAAACCCGTGCCCCCGATGGCCACAGAAAGTGTCCCGGACAGGTGTCGAGCCTTCCGTACGCTTCTTTACCGCGTGTGCCTCAGCTGCTGACAACCTACCCCGGGCAGTTGCTGCAGCCTTCAGAGACACACCGATACTGTGAACCAATGACACCGGCTTAGCGGGAGTGTTACTAGGGCACTCACGTGAATAATGGCCTAGCTTCTGACATTTGTAACATTTCACATCCCCAATGGGCTTCTTCCCTTGTGCGGGCGAAGAAGGGGCCTGACCTTTAGTAAACGGGAGAGGCTTGTGTTTGTAGGTGTTATTAGGTGCAATGCATTTAGTGTGGTTATGTGTGTCATAGGATTTGTTATTATCGAAAACTCTGGTGGGTGGGGTATAGCGCCCCTTCTGCCCTGACTCAGCCCTCTGAGCGGCACCGCAACCACGAATCAATGATAATCTGAAGTCTGCCATCTTGGCAGCCTCCTCTACTGTCTTGGGACATTTTTCCTTAATGTTCAGCGTTAGATCGGTTCCAGTACATTTGTAAAACTGTTCCAGATAGAAAAGTTGCTTAATTTCCTCAGCCGACTCTGCGTGCTCGGACCGAAACCAGTTATTACATGCATCTGTTAAGTCCCGTGCGTGCTCCATAAAACTGACGTCGCTCTTCTTATTCACGCCACGGAACTTCAATCTATAAGTTTCGGGTTGCAGTTCGTAGGCCCGGAGCACAGCCTCCTTCACCAGTCCATACACGACACTCTCGTCCAGTGACAGTGCATCGTAGGCTTTCAACCCCTTACCCACTAGACGTGATGAAACTAATGCTGCCCATTTAACCTCCGGCCAGTCATACTCACGACACTTCTTTTCGAAACGAGCAAAAAACTCAGTCACTGCTGTCTCATCAAATGCGGGTACTAACTTAATTAAATGCGAAAGTGAGTCTGTAACCCGGTGCCCACCACCGAGATGACGCCCCGTGGTCTCTACTCTAGACTTCTCGACATCCATTTCAGCCTGGTACCTGGTTGCATCCTGATTGGCTTGGATTCTAGCAACCTCTATGCGTTCTATACTAGACTGTTGACTCTCTTGCAACTTAAGCTTAGCTAGTTCTAGCTGAAATAACATCTCAGGAGACAGGCCTGGGGGGGGAGAGCACAAAATGGGGGATCCACACCGAGACGTGTTTACGGGTAAGCCAGCTTGCCCTTGAGAACCCTCCTGCTGCATCGTGCTAAGAATCGCTGGCTGAGGGCCCAGCTCAGGGGTAGAGTGGAATGGAGGCTTGGAGGGAACCCCCCAAGACCCCACTCCACCCACCGCCCCATCGCCATCACCCAACAAACATGCCACCAAATTCTTCTTGGGCCAACTGTCAGGACAGTCCCGCCCCAAAACCGTGGCTAAACAGCGAAGACCGTAACAATCAATAGCCTGCAGGCGCTGTTCGGTCAAAGGTGTCTGCAAAAATGCCCGGGCATCCCTCTCTCCACTTATAACACTCCCCTCCCTAAATATCTGTTGTACTTGCTGGTCACTAGGCTGTACCGTGTTATCCTCCCCCGTAAATGATGAGTCATTAGACATAGTGCTGGTTATACAATTGCTGTTCATAAAAAAAAAAAAAGTGCTTATTACTAATTGCAGTCTCGACTCACAAAATGTTAAAGATGCTTGAATGACTCTACTCTAGACACCCCCAACGAAACAATCTGCAAGTCCACCAATACAATAATGACACAATAAAAATTCCTCCAATATGCAAGAAAATTCTAGCCAGCTCTACTAGGTAGCATAGAATAGTTCTCCAAAAAACATGTGATAGGATACTACTGAATCTTGTGCAAGGTCGCCATTTTGTTACGGCTGGATCGGCAATACATATTCGGGATTCTTGATCGTAGGACAGAAATGGCTTATGTGACAACGACACGCTCGATTCCAGTCCCAAATACTATATGCTCCAGACAACAAAAGCACCAACGCCCTACAGAGTTATCGTCTATGGTAACGAGGTACCTTAACTCGGCGAAAGTGTACAACAGGGGTAGGCTATGAGGCTAAACTCCCTCAGACATTTATAGGTTACGTTATTACTAAAGAAATGCAATACTCAAGAAACTACGTTAATATTAAGCCTCTAATAATGTAGAATAGAAGCAGGCTAAAGGTATGACAGTGAAATGCTAAATGACAAATGTACACGCCTACTTGAAAGCGCGTGCACTAGAATAACTGTCCCCTACTAACATGCACTAGCATGTAGCATACAAGATGTTCATGATCCAGTAGATACCTAATAATACACATGGAAGGAACATAAATAGTAGTCACTTATTATAAGAATGAATCTATACTTGGAATAACTAAAAGGTTGCAGGCAACAGTACTGCGCCGGTAGCCTACTACCGCATAGGCTACTTCGCTTCTCTCACTCTGTCTCCCCTCTGAGTCCGTATGCGCCCTACGCAACGGAACTCCGGACACAGCAGCAAAACGACAGTGCAGTTAATTGATACATGAAAGTATTAATAGTGTTGTCTTGTGTGTGAGTAATGTGTATTGTAAAGTGTTACATACATAAACTTAAAGAGAGCTGCAATGCATAGTAAAATAAAGATATAACCCACTCATCATCCCCATGTGTTCTAGCTAGCAGGCCAAGTCACAGGAACAACGAGTCCCAGCACCGAAAGCGAGAACCCAGGAAAAGACTGTAGAGAACACAAGGACAGATAAATTACGTTACTCTACTATACCGGCACTACGAGCGAGCTGTAGTCTCTGGTACTGCACTCGCTCCTGGCTCGGTAGGCAAATCAAGGCTAAGTCCTCGCCCCTCTACAGACAACTCCTGGGCATGGTCGGGCTCTTACACATGGCACTAGTCTAGTCACAAATTGGATGATGAGCTGGGCATATAACTCGTGAACATGTAGAACGTTCACCAACTATCCTCATCAAGAAGATCGCTGTTCACATTAACCCCTTAAATCTAATACATGTAAATATATGCTTGTCCTAAGAGTAATACGAGAGGTGAGTGCTGAAACTCCTTTAGGACCTCAAGGGAAGGTTATGCATTTAAATAGAGAGAAGAATGAAATGAGAGTAATGTCGTCAGAGAGAAAGAGTGCAACCGTGAGAAGTTGGGAGAGAGGGCAAGGGATGTTAGAATCTCAAAGGTTCTAGGCAACCTGGTCATAGAGCACACAGCGAGCCTCCAGGCAATGTGCAGTACGACAACATGGGCAGCCCAGGCAGCATAGGCAGGCGGCAATGGACTACCAACCCTGTCGCGCCTAGCTATAAGCGCAAGGCTGCCAACCAGTCCATACGTCTGGCAACCACCCCCCCGGCAGCGCGGCGCGCTGCTACCCTCTCGCTCTGAAGACTAACTCACTCTCTCTCTCTGAATTCCTATTGTCTTATCTATCAACTTCTCTATTGATACTACATATTAAATGGAAGGTCTCGACATGGCTTAAAACAAAACCCACCACTGGTTAGCACATGACGAGACCTTTGCAGAGATACAAAGAACATAGTTATACGTTGTCACACTCAATATAAGCAGCCAGCACGGCACAGCGGCACACGGCACCGCACCGCGGCGGCACAGTGGAGTACCAAGGAGTACAATCAGGTTACGTTGCCAGGCACTGGGTGCGTCACAACACACTCATCGTTCGACTGGTAAGGAAGCTTTTAATCCACAAAAACAGAGATGCTGATGGAGGACAGCTTGGTCAGTAAGGTCATGTGATGAACTCTGTCAAAAGCTTTGACAAAGTCAAATAGGATCAGATCAACAGTGAGACCAGAGTCATACCATTTTGTGATTTTGTCATAGAAGAGCAGAAGTTGATCAGTCACGGACCTGTTGGCACAGAACCCAAACTGCGCATCATCAAGGAGCAGATGATCATCGAGAAAGCCATACAGAGTTTTGGTTATGATGCGCTCAAGGGACTTGCATGGAACAGGGGTGAGGCTGATTGGCCTGTAATTGAGAGGGTCAGTACGAGAGCCTTTCTTAAAAATAGGCATGACATGGGAGTGTTTCCAAATATCAGGTACGACGCCAGAGTCAAGTGATATTTTGAACAAATCATAAAATGGACAGGCAAGAGTTGGGGCGCATTGTCTTAGGAGAACAGGATGGAGGTTGTCTGGACCCATAGCACTATCGTGGTTTATAGATTTGAGTTGACATTCCACGTCTTCTACTGAGAAGTTTAAGTGTGAGATATTGGCCAGGCTCTGTTGGTGGGGGCTAGGGTTGTCTAGGACTTCATTAACATAAACCGAGGAAAAGGCGCTAACAAATTTGTCCCGACAAGTCTTGTGGTGCAGTCCTTTATATTTGATTTCAGCTACGATTAGACAATTTTATTCATCAATAATCAGGCTTCGAACTATCTCACTTAACCATTTTTACTTCCACAGAGCCTTCTTAAACTGTACAGAATCGTTTAAATATAGCTAAAATAAAGTATAAAAGAATTGGTAGGTACAGAAGGGGTTAACGGAGCTTGGAAGGGAAAAGACTGTTTAAAGGTGGGGGTGCATAGGTTGAGGTAAACATGGAAAAATAATTGCCAACCTGCATATAATTATCTTGTAAAATGCAATGTCACTGAAATAATTATTAACAATGGTATAAAGGATTTTTCAGATCGTCTATACCGCGCCTGTGAAGTCATAGTGATGTCACATAAGTATCCTTATCCTAGACTGGATGGTGGACTTACACTCCTGTGACATCACAGGCCCGGTATAGACGATTCACAAAATCCTTTATACCATTGTTAATAATTATTTCAGTGCCATTGCATTTTGCAAGATAATTATGTACAGCTTGGCGATTATCATTCCATGTTTATCTCAACCCATGCACCCCCACCTTTAAGTATTTTTTTTTCTATGTGAATGAGGGAGACAAAAGGCAGAACTGCCTGCAGCGAGTGCCTCCCCCAGAGTTGAAAGAGAGATATGGCCAAAATCGAGGGACTTTCAAGCTAAAATGCCTGGACACACAGAGTTTGAAGCAATTTAAGTCATAGGAAGAGGAAAAGACTGATTCTGGGAGAGAGTTCCAGAGCTCAGCAGTTGAATAGAAGAAAGTCTGAGAATAGCATTTCACTCTTGGGTTGGAGAGTTGCACAGAGTAGGGGTGGGATTGTGTTGCAAGACGGTTACTACGTCCCCTACGTAGAGGAGGTGGTATATGCAGTACACTGGGAAAGCTCCGAGGAACACTGATTATTGTAGTAGCGATAGAATAGCGAGAGAGATGCAACATTGCGGCGAAGAGAGAGAGATTGCAGAGAGTTGGTGAGTGGATGGGAGTTAATGATACGAAAGGCTTTCCTTTCTACTTTGTCTAGGAGTACGGTGTGAGAGGATCCTCCCCACACATGTGAACAATACTCAATACAAGGATGCACTGTGCCCCTGTACAGAGCCAGAAGCTGCGCAAGGGTAAAGAACCCTTTGAGGTGGTTGAGCACACCCAGCTTCTGGGAGGCTGCCTTAGCAAGACTGGTAATATGGTCCTTCCAAGTGAGAGCAGAAGAAAAAGAGACACTGAGAATATTGAGAGAAGATGAAGGATTGATTCTTGTTTTGTTGAGGAATAAAGGATAGTCCTCTGGAAGTTCTGGACAGGTAATAAGATGGAGAAATTGGGTCTTGGAAGCATTAAATGCAACAAGGTTTTCTCTACCCCAATTGGAAATAGTAGTTAGATCAGAAGATAAGTGTTCTATGGCTTCATTACGTTTGTCGTTGAGGGACTGCTGGCTGGGGCGTTCTGGAAAACTAATTGAGTAGTGTAAGGTAGAATCGTCTGCATATGATTGGATGGGACTGTATATATGTAGGCTGTATATATGTTGAGAAGATCATTTATGAAAATTAAAAAAAAGAATAGAAGATAGGACAGAACCATGAGAAACACCGGAATTGATAGGATGAGGAAGTAAGCGATGGCCGTCCACAACCGCGGCTATGGAATGGCCGGAAAGGAAATTAGAGGCCAAGGCACAGATGAAGGGATAGAAACCGAAGGAGGGTAGTTTAGAAATTAAAGATTTGTGCCAGACTCTATCGAAGGTCTTCAATATGTCTAGTGCAACAGAAAAAGTCTCACCGAAGTCCCGAAAGGAAGATGACCAAGAGTTAGTAAGATATGAAAGATCACCAGTAGAGCGACCCTTAAGGAAGCCATACTGGCGATCTGAGAGCAGATTATGAGAAGAGAAACACTTAAGAAATTTGGAAGCAAGAATAGTTTCAAAAACTTTAGGGATACAAGAGATGAGAGCAATTGGACGATAGTTAGAGAGTTGAGAGCGGTCAAACCTTCTTTGGGACAGGTTGAATGAGAGCAAACTTCCAGCAAGATGGGAAGACGTTAGAGTTGTGACAGAGACGAAAGAGTTTGCCTAGGCAGGGGGTCAGCACAGCAGAACAGTTTTTGAGTACAACAGGAGGAACACAATCCGGACCATACGCCTTTAAGGGAGTAGTGCTTGGTTTTTGGTCTATATATTTATTTATTAATTTATTTTTTATTTCCTCGCTAGACATCTATCAAGCTTAGAAAAACACTCCCTAGACCTCCCCCCCCCTTTGTACATTTTTCGGTAGAAAAATGTCCCGCAGTTCCTTCTAAAATTATAGGCTCGCTATCGCTCACCAGAAAAAATTGACACCTAAACGGCTCGAAAGGTCTTAAATTGATAAAAAAAAATAGCTGAAATGTCTCAAAATCGTCAAACTAAAGGAATGAACGTCTTATAACCTCAAAGCTAATATGCTAAACATGAGGGAGAAGGGGGTCCAGAAAAAGCCAGTACTACCTGCTTAACCCGTTCAGTACCAGTGACGTCTATTTATTTGATTTCAGCTACATTTAGGAAATGTTATGAAGCTAAGGTAGGTAGATAAATGGATAAATTGAGATAGTCTGTAGCCTTCTAATTGGTTGACGTTCTTACTTAGCTGAATAAAATCGTCCAAAAATTGGTAGAATACAGTAGAAGATGTCACCGGTACTGTACAGGTTAAACATACAAGGATCAGCCCCTCTCACCTCACTGTCGCCACTCTAGCTCTTCCCAAACTTTCTGGCATCTAGCCAAAAACCTCTCCAACAATTTGTCTTCCTCGTCTTTCCCTCCCCTTTTCCACTCTGATGGCACGACCATTACTACTTCCTCTGACAAAGCTGAACTCTTCGCTCAAACTTTTGATAGAAACTCCACCTTGTATGATTCCGGTGCTATTCCTCCCTCTCCACCCCCGTCTATCCTACTTAAGCCATAATATCCTAATCTCTTCTAAAGAATATGTACTTTCTACCCTCTCTGGGCTTAATTCTAAGAAGGCGTACGGTCTGAACGGTGTTCCTCCTGTTGTACTAAAAACCTGTGCTTCCGTGCTGACTCCCAGCCTAGGCAAACTCTTTCGCCTCAGTCTCTCCTCTAACGTCTTCCCTTCTTGCTGGAAGTTTGCTCTCATTCAACCTTTCCCAAAGAAGGTTTGACCGCTCTCAACCCTCCAACTATCGTCCAATTGCTCTAATCTCTTGTATCTCTAAAGTTTTAAAACAATTCTTGCTTCCAAATTTCTTTAGCATTTCTCTTCTCATAATCTACTCTCAGATTGCCAGTATGGCTTCCATAAGGGTCGCTCGACTGGTGCTCTTCTTTCATATCTTACTAACTCCTGGTCGTCCTCCTTTCGTGACTTCGGTGAGACCTTTTCTATTGCACTAGACATATCGAAGACCTTCGATAGAGTCTGGCACAAATCTTTAATTTCTAAACTACCCTCCTTCGGTTTCCATCCCTCCATCTGTGCCTTTGTCTTTAATTTCCTTTCCGGCCGTTCCATAGCTGCGGTTGTAGACAGCCATTGCTCACTTCCTCATCCTATCAACTCCGGTGTTCCTCAGGTCTCTGTCCTATCTCCCATTCTCCTTCTAATTTTCATAAATGATCTTCTCAACTGTACATCCAGTCCCATCCATTTATACGCAGACAACTCTACCTTACACTACTCAAATAGTTTTCCAGAACGCCCCAGCCAGCAATCCCTCAAAAACAAACGTAATGAAGCCACAGAACACTTATCTTCTGATCTAACTACTATTTCCAATTGGGGCAGAGAAAACCTTTTTACCTTTAATGCTTCCAAAACCCAATTTCTCCATTTTACTACCCGTCCAGAACTCCCAGGGGACTTTCCCTTATACTTCAACAATACAAAAATCAATCCTTCATCTTTTCTCAATATTCTTGGTGTCTCTTTTTCTTCTGCTCTCACTTGAAAGGACCATATTACCAGTCTTGCTAAGGCAGCCTCACAGAAGCTGGGTGTGCTCAACCCTCTCAAGGGGTTCTTTAGCCCTGCACAGCTTCTTGTTATGTAGGCTACAGGGGCACGGTGCATCCTTGTGTTTTTTTGTTTTTTTTTTCTATGTGATTGAGGGAGGCAAAAGGCATAACTGCCTATAGCGAGTGCCTCCCCCATAGTTGAAAGAGTGACAGGGCCAATATCAAGGGACGTTCGAGCCAAAATGCCTGGACACATGGAGTTTGAAGCAATTTAAGTCATAGGAAGAGGGAAAGACTGATTCTGGGAGAGAGTTCCAGAGCTCAGCTGTTGAGTAGAAGAAAGTTTGAGAGTAATGTTTCACTCTTGGGTTGGAGAGTTGCACAGAGTAGGGGTGGAATTGAGTTGCAAGACGGGTACCACGTGCCCTACGTAAAGGAGGTGGTATGCACTGGGATAGCTCTGAGGAACACTGATTATTATAGTAGCGATAGAATAGCGAGAGAGATGCAACATTGCGGCGGAGAGAGAGAGATTGCAGAGAGTTGGTGAGTGGACGGGAGTTAATGATACGAAAGGCCTTCCTTTCAACTTTGTCTAGAAGAGCGGTGTGAGAGGAACCTCCCCACACATGTGAACAATACTCAATACAAGGGCGCACTATGCCCCTGTACAGAGCAAGAAGCTGTGCAGGGGAAAAGAACCCCCTAAGGCGGTGGAGCACACCCAGCTTCTGGGAGGTTGCCTTAGCAAGACTGGTAATATGGTCCTTCCAAATGAGAGCAGAAGAAAAAGAGACACCAAGAATATTGAGAGAAGATGAAGGGTTGATTTTTGTATTGTTGAAGAATAAGGGATAGTCCGCTGGAAGATCCTGACGGGTAGATAGATGGAGAAATTGGGTTTTGGAAGCATTAAAGTTAACAAAGTTTTCTCTGCCCCAATTGGAAATAGTATTTAGATCAGAATTTAAGAGTTCTATGGCTTCATTACGTTTGTCGTTGAGGGATTGCTGGCTGGGGCGTTCTGAAAAACTAATGGAGTAGTGTAAGGTTGAGTCATCTGCGTATGAATGGATGGGAATTAAGGTACAGTTAAGGAGATCATTTATAAAAATTAGAAAGAGAATAGGAGATAGGACAGAGTATTGAGTATTGGTCACAGGTGTGGGGAGGATCCTCTCACACTGCACTCCTAGACAAAGTTGAAAGGAAGGCCTTTTGTATCATTAACTCCCGTCCACTCACCAACTCTCTGCAATCTCTCTCTCTCCGCCGCAATGTTGCATCTCTCTCGCTATTCTATCGCTACTATAAGAATCAGTGTTCCTCAGAGCTCTCCCAGTGTATACCACCTCCTCTACGTAGGGCACGTGGTACCTGTCTTGTAACACAATCCCACCTCTACTCTGTGCAACCCCCTCACCCACCCCGTCTCCACGCACATCCACCCCAAATTCACACACCTCAAACAAATCAACAACGTCCTCATCCCCACCCCCTACCCCACTAACTCATATCCTACCCCAACCTCTCCCCTACCAACCCCACCACCCTCCAAAAACCCAACCACAAGACCGTTCTCAACTTTCAAACCTACCGTCCACTTCCCAAAATCCTCAATCGCACCCTCAGCCTCTCCAACAAACCCCCAAGACCAAACCCCAACTCCCACCAACACCCCTTGCCTAGCCCCCCCCACCCTTCTACCCTACCCATCTACCATACCCTCCCCCAACAGAGACATACCACAAAAATCATCCATTTCTCCACAAATAACATTGTACCCTAACCTCACCAGTCAACCCATCACTCCCAACCCCCGACCTCAAACCCCACCGTCATCCACACCCTCTACACCCTCAGATACCAGCCCAATTCCCCCCCCCCTACCCCCCCAGACCCAATTTTTTGACAAGATCAGGCTGATTATCAAAACCCCCGGTCCGATTCTCTTCAATTTTGATCCGCAAACCTCACCTAACCTCTTACCACATCACACACCAAACAAACCACATAGTACCCACACATACACCAACAACACTCAGAATATCATCAGCCACAAACACAAATTCAGCCTTCCCACAAACAGTTTTTGACAGTTCGATCTATAAGCCCAAGTACTTTCGCATCCGCAGTGATAGATAAAACCCCTCAGGTCACTGACCAGGTCATCAGTTGCCCTCACACCACCAACAGCGCAACAACTACCAGCTCTACCTGCACCCGCAATTACCAGCCTTCAATCGCCATGACTTCCTCCATGCCCTACATCGCCAAAGTGAAATGGAGCACCGATCAGAACAACTTCTTCAAAATTCGCTTCGTAGACGAGGCACAAACCGCAGCCATTATCGCGGAAAAGCCTTCATTTATATCAGTCTTCACCAACCCTCACCGAGTGCCTGACCAATGCTCCATAGACTGGTGGGCATACCTCAACACCCTCGATCTACGTTCACCCGCCATGGACACATCTTTTGTTTCCAGCTGGAGTCACAGGGCCGTGACTTTCATTTCCAAGAGGGAAATAAAATAACCAGGTTTGTAAAGACCACCATAACGAACAAAAGGAAGCAAGTTGATGAAGGGGAGACCAAAGCAAACAAAATCCACATTCAACCACGACAAGGAAAACGGAACGAGAAGGAAGAAGGAATAACTCAACGAGAAATAAGAACAACGAAAGAGATAAGTAACAAGAACAAAACCACCACGATGCCCAGAATACCGAAATTGCCCCACATCACCAACAAAGAAGACCGAAATAGAAACGCAAAGCAGAACCTACACACCGAGAAGGAAAACTCATCCCCAGCACAGAAAATCACCACGCAGATAAAACCATGTGTGGGAAATACAACCATAATTAAACCCACCACATCTAGCCACCCAAACAAATCCTGTACATCACTACCTGGCACCAGATGAGATGCCAGAATTGCCACCATCACACTGGATATACCAACAACACCAGGCAAGACCATCACAACATCACAGCAACACCACGAGGCCACCAGAAAGAAAATAGTTTATAGTCATGGACAGAAGGACCAACATCGACGCACTAAATAGGGACACTTACGCCCCTCTTCCGCCAAGAAGTCGACTCACCTGCCCGCAATCTTCTGAAGGGTCCTCCTAATCCCCCCAGAATACGCCCCCCTGGACTTGTGACCTTTTGACCACCGGGCCGGCGCGCGCGCACACCTGGCCTGGGACATCTCACCCAAAGTCGTCACTACTTTGACGAAAACCTGAATAAGGCTAGCAATTCTAGGGCTTCATCTAACTAATATGTTAGCGATCTAGCCCTACAATTACCCTCCCATTCAAGTAAAGCACTGAAACCATGGTGAATGTCTTTCAAGGTCTGAGGAGCTATTTTACCTATTGAGGAATTACTATTATCACATGCCATGGTATAGTGGTTAATAATAAGATCCCTAATAGGCTACACCTTTGGTATTAGAAGCATAACCGTCGGACATGTCCCCACCTTACTTCTTTTGCCCAAACCGCACTCTAAAACTATAGAAATATATTTGCCATGGTAAAGGTCATTCGACTAGTTTAGGGCTTTGCGAGATACCGCTAACACCGGCACTCGACATATAAAAGTCCTTAGTGTATCTGTCCGACGCCATGGTCGAGGACACTTACAATTAAAAGGCTTAAACACCACCCCTGAGTTCTTTGAACCTCTTATAATGGCGATCAGTGGCAGATCGAGCGAAACCAGTAAGTTAATGATCTTACTATCTCCTCGCGTTAGCCCGATACATTGTCACTGTGTCATGACACTAGAGACAATGTTTTAAAAACCCCAAGTCAAGAGTACCGAAACGGAACTTCATCACCGATTAGCATAACGGTCAGGATAGACGAGTACCTCTAGGCCCAGGACATTTCCTAGCTAATTACTCGCGTTAGTCCGATGAAAGTGCCCAATGTCATGATATCAAGGAACTATCATTTAAGACCCAAAACCAGCTAATCCATCTGTATCCCAAACTACTCATCCACACGGCAGGACCACCTAAACGGCCCAACGGAGAACTTGAAGATCAGACAGCTGTTATCTAATCTCACCTCACACTCCAACTTCAAGTGATAGTCTAGGAGTAAATGTTGAAAATTCACACACAATGATGCACCAGTGAAATAAGGTGAACTAGCTAGAAAGACAGAGTTCCCAAATTGAGACTCTAATTAATTTGCACCAGTGCGATAGGTGTCTGCAGGTAAAAATATTTAATATTAACTCTGCTTATTCCCTCACCAGTGTAACCAAGTGAATTAGCTAGAATGACAGAGTCCCCAAATTGAGACTGCTTAAATTACACCAGTGAGACAGGTGCTTCAAGAAAGTTAGAGTCCACAAATATTAACTCTGTATTATTTCCTCACATGTGCGACAAGGAGATTTGCTAGAACAACAGTCCCTAAATTTAGACTCTATTTAACTCACATCATTAAGACTCTAAATATTTTTCTCAGTGCGAACGAGGATTGTTTCTCAGACAGAGTCCAGCATTTTCGACTTTGATTTTGATCTAGGTTCTTCCTCTGCAGTTGTCTTTAAGCGAGTTGTGGGCAGAAAACTAATTTTGGAAAGGTAATTATGAGATTAAGATAATTCTATTTATTCTACTAAACGGCAACCCCTGGATCTGAAAGGGTTAAATAATTACCCTCTCACCCTCGGTTATATAATTTACGTTCCATGACGCTGACTCACTGGACTGCTGGGCTATGACCGAGGAACAAAGCCTCCCTGGCTCACCCTCCTGCAGGTGAAGGTAGCTTCCTACAGTGTTAATTGCCACATGTTTACCACTGTGAAACTTACCAACCCATGTTCCCAGCCATATGAATACTCAAATTGAGTGTTCAGTTTGGTTTTACAGAGTTCCTAAAGTATCGAATACGCAAATCGCGTATCCTTGCAGTTAGGGACACCCTTCATGAAAATGCAAATTGCGGTTCTAAGTCTGAGAGGGTTAAATAGATAAATATAGGGCTAATCATCCTTAACCCCTTCAACACAGTGATGTCTTTTTCATTATAAATCAGCTAATATTTAATAGTTTTATTCGGCATAGAAAAAAAAACTCATGGTCATTATGTTAATAATATAATGTTATACTTTAATTATTTG
Source organism: Lithodes maja (assembly GCA_037953745.1). Classification (NCBI taxonomy): domain Eukaryota; kingdom Metazoa; phylum Arthropoda; class Malacostraca; order Decapoda; family Lithodidae; genus Lithodes; species Lithodes maja. The sequence goes on along the minus strand of JBAKBP010029820.1, from coordinate 9,292 downwards.
TAACTGAAAAGGACCTACAGTATATTATCCCTGGTAGGCTACTGCCTGTGGGGAAGGAGTGGAGGATGTGGTATGGAAAGATGCCACTAAATTTTATGTGTCACCCAAATTTCAGACATTTCCCGGCACTGGCATGGTATTTGAAGGGATATTTTTTAAACATGTTTAAATACCGTGGCTTCCGAGAGGATCATCATAGTCCATAGGTTAATTATTGTTTCCCTCTTAACCAGGCGAATGGTCAATGCAAGTTCCGTACTCTCCAAGCTGAAGATGAAGTCCAAAGATGCCGAAGTATGAAGCCAGCAGTCACATTCTTAAACCTTAAATTATATATAGTGAATCCTATAAGTATTGGTCTATCTATCTATCTACAACTTACAGATGTATCATATAAATTATTTATGACAACTGCAATTAAAAATAAAATAGAAGAACATGTAACATATAATAAAGAGGTTAGAGAGACTCAAAGTGGATTCACAAGTAAAGGCAGAATAGAAAATAACCTCTTTATCTTGAAGTACTGTATACAGAGAGCTTTATCTTGAAGTACTGTATCCAGAGAGCTTTATCTTGAAGTACTGTATACAGAGAGCTTTATCTTGAAGTACTGTATACAGAGAGCTTTATCTTGAAGTACTGTATCCAGAGAGCTTTATCTTGAAGTACTGTATACAGAGAGCTTTATCTTGAAGTACTGTATCCAGAGAGCTTTATCTTGAAGTACTGTATACAGAGAGCTTTATCTTGAAGTACTGTATCCAGAGAGCTTTATCTTGAAGTACTGTATACAGAGAGCTTTATCTTGAAGTACTGTATACAGAGAGCTTTATCTTGAAGTACTGTATCCAGAGAGCTTTATCTTGAAGTACTGTATACAGAGAGCTTTATCTTGAAGTACTGTATCCAGAGAGCTTTATCTTGAAGTACTGTATACAGAGAGCTTTATCTTGAAGTACTGTATACAGAGAGCTTTATCTTGAAGTACTGTATCCAGAGAGCTTTATCTTGAAGTACTGTATACAGAGAGCTTTATCTTGAAGTACTGTATACAGAGAGCTTTATCTTGAAGTACTGTATCCAGAGAGCTTTATCTTGAAGTACTGTATACAGAGAGCTTTATCTTGAAGTACTGTATACAGAGAGCTTTATCTTGAAGTACTGTATCCAGAGAGCTTTATCTTGAAGTACTGTATACAGAGAGCTTTTGAACTAAAGAAACCACTGATTGTCATCTCTATTGATTTGTCTAAACCGTACGATTCAGTAAGAAGAGAGAAGATGATTGAAGTGTTAAAGGACTATAATATAAATTCAGATATAATTAATGTAATAAGTAAAGTTTATATTGATGACAGCACAATTTTAAATTGTTATGCCCTGATTTTATACAGGATTAACTTGGTATAGGTGAGTTCTGCAAGACTGGGTTATTGGATATGTTATGCCCTGATTTTATACAGGATTAACTTGGTAATAATAATAATAATAATAATAATATTTATTCAGTCAGCAATTTACAGAGTTGGTACCACATAGTTTGTTACAAATATGACATGTACCAGCCTTGCATAATTCCAACTAAGGATAGCCCAATAAGGCCGTTAGGCGTATTTCCATTGGGGTCCTTGTGGGATTAGGTTAGCTGGGGAAAAGGGGAGGATAAAGAAATAGATACTTTAGAGAAAGTATTTCTAGGGGGTTATTTTAAGATACCTTACATCCTATAGTAAATATCAGTAATCCGTAATCAGTAATCATTTCAGTTTGGTTTGTCTATCTCTTATGTCGTATTTAGTAGTAGACATAAGCTTGGTGCTCCCTTCTCGCAGCTGTCCGGTTCAGGTGTTCCTTCAGGCTACGTCTGAAGGAATACAGTGTTCTCTTTTCACGGACTGACTGGGGTAGGTCGTTCCAGTCTTTGATGGCAGTGAAGAAGAATGTTTGCTTACCCTGTCCTTGGATTCTCGGGACCTTAAAATTAAACATCATGTTTCTTGTATTATGTCCACTCCTCTCATTTGCTTTAACAAAATCATTCTGTAGATACTCTGGAGCTCTGTCATAGAAAATTTTGAAGGCATTAGTTAGCCTCATTTGTTTGGCCCTGTCAGAGACATTGAGCATACCTAGTGACTGAAGTTGTTCCTGGCCAACATGTGATCTGGGTCCTAGTTTCAGCATGAACCTAACCATTTTATTTTGAGTGACCTGAAGTTTGTGCTGTGCTGATTTAGATGATGCAGAGTACCAGGATGACACAGAATAGTCAAAATGACATTGAACAAGCGCTTGGCAGAGGGTCTTTTTGGTCGCCGCGGGCAAGCATCCCACCTGTCTATACAGGTATTTTATACGTGCTCTACACTTACTCAGGATAGATTCCAAAATTGTTTCACCTGACAAACTCGCGTCCAGTTTCAGTCCGAGATATTTAACTTGTGACACTGTTGTTATAGGAATATCATTACAGTTGACCGAGAAGCCCACAATGTCTTTCAGTTTGCGTTTTGTTTCACATAAGATGGCTTCCGTCTTGCCCAGGTGAAGAGATAGTCTATTGTCCACTAGCCATTCACTACATGATGCTAGTTCTTTGGAAAGTGAAGCGGCAATACTTATTGGGTCTTTTCCTGAAACCAGAAGCACGCTGTCGTCTGCATACAGTAATAATTTACATGAGACGCTCAGTTCCATGTCGTTCACATAACAGAGAAAGAGTAAGGGACCAAGGATGCTTCCCTGCGGGACCCCACAGTTAATTGGCATCGGATCAGATATATTATCATCAATTTTGACTCTTTGGGTTCTACCACTAAGATAAGATTTAAACCAGTTCACAGACCCTATGCCCATAGCTTGTAGTTTATTACATAGGATATCATGGTCTACTGTGTCAAACGCTTTTTGTAGATCAAGAAGAACCATACCGGTGTAGTTACCTTTAGACATTTCTTTACGAATGTGATCCGTTAAGTGGATGAGACAGGAGTCTGTCGAGTACATGCATCTGAAACCTGATTGAAACTTATAGAATAGATCATTTTGTTTGAGGTAGTGTTCAATTTGGGTGTATACCGCTCTTTCAAGGATTTTAGATACAATACATAATATGCTAACTGGTCTGTAGTTGCCAACTTCTAGTTTATTTCCTTTCTTGAATAGAGGGGTTACAATAGCTTCCTTCAGTTCAGCAGGTACTGTGTTGGTGTTAATTGACAAGTTGATGATGTGGGTTAGGGGGCCTGCTATACCAATGGCTCCATCTCGTAGAAATTTGGCAGGAATTTTGTCTGGTCCTGTGCTCTTATGTACATTTAGGTTAGACAGCTCGTCAAAAGTGTATTTTGGTGTAACATTTTGCAATCTAAATGTGTTCGGGTGTATGTCTTTATCTCTGTAGAAATTACGAAAGGTGGCCGTTGTTGTCGTGTATTTATTGAGAGGTTGAGGTAGGTTCTGTGCAAGTGTGTTTGCTATGGAAGTGAAGAAGGAGTTGAAGTAGGTTGAAATTTTTCGTTTATCGTGGCAAACCTGATCATTAATGGTGAGAGCAATATTAGTGTTAGACGAATCCCTTGTTTTGTTGCTGTAGCCTGTTGTTTTTAGGTGCCTCCATAGTTTCTTTGGGTTATTCTGATATTCCTCTGCCTTATTGTGAAAATAATGAGTTTTCGCTGATTTTATTTTCCTACTTAGTTTATTCCTGGCCCTGTTGAACTCATGTTTCAGACCTTGATCCTGTCTATGTTTCGCTAGCCTTTTTAACAGATTGTCTCTGTGTTCCAGATGGTGTAGTATGTCATTGTTGATCCATGGGTCTGACCTTGCTTTAATTCGTATGTCTTTCAGAGGAGCTATTTCGTCTAGGATGTTTGTGATGATGGTTCTGAAGCCAACCCATGCGTCATTAACGTTTGTACTTCCAAACACTGGAGACCAGTCTGTATTCCATAAAATGTCCAGAAATGTTTCCTTATTGTAGTTTCTGAGTGACCTTGTTTTGATAATCTTGTGATTCTCTAGGGTAATTTTTGTGGTTTTCCGTGTGCAATATGTGACGAAGTGATCACTTATCCCAGTCTGTATAACCCCTGATTGGGATATTTTGTCCTCTCTGTTACAGTTTATGTGGTCTAATATTGTGGCAGTATTCTCAGAGATACGTGTGGGGGTTGTGATGAGTTGTTTGTGATTGTGCATTGTCAGTATATGCCTATATTCTCGTACAAGCCTATCATTTCGTTGTTTGTAACACAGGTTAAAATCCCCTAGTATGATGGATTCATTCCGAGGGTCTAGCGATGACAAAGTTCGTTCAAATTTGGTCAAGAATTGTGTGTCGGCTGGTGGCCTATAGCATACCCCAATTGTGATGGGTCTTGTCCTCAGCAGGTGTAGGTCGATCCACAGAGCTTCGTGATTTTCTACATGGAGGTCGGTCCTAGTTGTGTGTGTGAGGTTGTTTTTTACATACAGACATACTCCTCCCCCATGCCTATTGCGATCATTCCTAACCATGTTGAAACCTTGAATGTTTATTTCACCATCGTTTATACTTGAATCCAGCCAGGTTTCTGTGATTGCAATTATTGAAGCTTTGGCCTTATTAGCTAACAAGTTTATTTCTGACAATTTATGGTACATTGATCTGGCGTTAATGTGGATAAGATGGAGCCCTTTGTTGGTGAACACTCTGTATTCATCTTTGATTTTGAATGGTATAGGTGAGTTCTGCAAGACTGGGTATATAGGACTTGACGCACAATACACAATAGAATCAATCGATGGTATAAATAACATCACAGTAATGGTTTAATAATGCAGCTTTATTCTCCAAAAACACTAGGTAGAATAATGGTTATATGTCCACTTGAAACAATGGTAAATTGAATAAGTCAGATACGTAGTTTTGGACTTTTTACAATCTCTAGCACTTCTCGCGGATTTGGATGGTGGTTCACTTCCCACTTCCAACGTTCAGGTATTATGCTTCTGATCACCTTATTTGTAAGATATTAGAGTACTGTACACGAATCATGCGGGTTAGGTATCTCGCTGTATTAACTCTCTGGTAATATGACTCTCAATCTAGGATGAAGGTATAGGTAATATGGTTATAGCCCAAGAATTAACGTAAAGGGATAACTGTAGCTAGTTGCACTGGTCTAGTATATTTGGCTGTTTAGGTAACACTTTAGACCGAAAAATATCAGTGAGGGCGAATCAGGTTTCTGGTGGAGTCACAATCACTTCTTTCAAAATTGCTTTTGCTCGAGCCGTAGTCCTAATGTGGACTTATTTCTTTGGCGAGGTAAAACCTGATGGCAAGAATAATTACGGGAGTCAGTTCGCCTAAACTAAATTTCACTGATATATGTTAATACATACTAGCATAATAAATCACTTTCTTCCTAACATCAGAGAGATTGATACATAAACGCATACACTGGCTGGTTGAGTTAATGGTGTAAGGGGTCTAAATTGACTAGGCTTGATTTTGGCAATATTTAGACCAAGACTTTTTCTGTTCACTCACTTTAAGCCCAATAATGACCCAGTCAGTGTTGAGATTAGGTGAAATGTTCGGTATTATGTTATTATCTTGATTAAGATATCAGTTGACATATATTAAATTGTAATAACGAGAAAGAAAGAATTAAAAAGGCTCAATGGTGTCTCATACTGTAGGTACGAGGGTCATTATTCTAACTTTACATATTAAATATAATTGTTTGGTATTGTTATATTAAGTTTAGAAAAGGGGTGTCACAATCGGAGCAATGTTGTTTTGGAATTAGAATGAAATTTACTTGTTTTGGCCATTTAATCACTTCCAGGTGTATAAAGTTAATTGCAAAGCATAACTTTAACTTTGTGAATCTAGTATATTGCTGATATTTGGCCTAATAATTGCTTGTACCGGGTTTCTAGTGTGACACCCTGATTCTGAGGCCTTAGCGACAAGTGCCCACTTCAAGGGGGTTTGACAGGTGGAAATTGATGAGTCCTACCTCCAACTTAAAAACTATAGTCTTATCTAGGATATCGTAAGTAATAGTTAACATGTTTGTGCCTGAAATTCGTTGCATCATATAAAAGTAATTCAATTATCCTTTGAAAGTTTTATTAGACTCTAAGTAAGTTGAGGAGCTCATTTAATCAAGGTATGGTTATTGTTGTGACAAAGGACGCTGACCCCGAGTCCTACAGAGCCTAGAGCCGAGAGTGCCAGCGTCATTCCCTCCCAGTCGCCAGCCTCGGGCGGACTAAGGGGAAATATTTGGATTAACTCAGTATAAATTTACCTTTGTGTTGTGTTTAGATAAAACCTTCAGTTGAAGGTGAGTTGAAGTGAATTGTGAAATATTTAAGATAAGTTTGAAACCATTTTTTATGCCCAGTTTCTTATATGTAACTACGAAATTATACGACATCCTTTGTCTTGGTCGAAGGTGAAATTATTCATTCCGTCTGATAACTAATCATTTAGATTTCAAATTCCATATTATTTGTCCTGCCAACCTTATTAATTATGTATAAGATAATGTTAATTGTATTATGTTAGTGTAGTATTATCACAGGAATGATATCCCGTATGCCAAGTTCAGTATATGTAACTTAATGTAACCAACATTCCTTTGTGAGTAGGGTGTATATAGGCCAACACTCAGTTTTCTATTTTAAACCATTTTTCTTTATATATTTTTGAGGGTCAACTAAGTAAATTATATCTATCTCCAACTCTCCGTTTTCTATTTGGACCATTTTTCTTTATATATTGTTGAGGGTCAACTAAGTAAATTTTATCTGTAACCCAATAATGTACATCCTCCTTTTGTTGTCTCTTAATTGATACATTTGACCACTTTTGTAATGTTGATATGAATTAAGATATAGGATTTTGTCAGTTTTATTAATGGTAATGTTAATACCAGGTCCCAGGTCAGGAGCAAAGTCCCAGGAGAAGTACCAGGTGCAGAGAGTCCTGTGTCCACCCCAGTGGACATGACCTAGTGGCTGTACTGAGACAGGATGCTGTTGGTGTTATTGAGCCTTGAGCTAACATTCACCCCATTGTGAGCTGTTGTACGCCTTATGAACCTAGTGACCGAGTGTGTGTTTACTAGGGTAGTGGCCTTGGGGTCACCTGTTGAAGGGTTTTAGTTAACTTTGATGTGGTGATAAGAAGTAGTTCATTGCGCCAATAATACCGATATATTCCGTGGCTGACTAAAGCAATAATCGTATTGATTTGTGTATCACAGTGAAAAGTGTATTTCTCTTTACAGTGTTTTAATATAGTTAAGAATACCAAACGGTATATTGTGTTTTTATTTATGCTGTGTCATTTAGACCATTTGCATTCATTCACCTGCATTTCCTTGCATGCAACGGCCATTAAGCTACCAGAGTAATAAGTTGGACCAATCATCAAGTAAGGAAGAAACACAATAATGGAATGAACAGAGAAATAATAAATAAGGCGGGGGTAACAGCAAAGTCCGAGGAACATTAGAAAAGAAAAGTAAAGAAGACGAAAACCCCCCCTTACAATGGTACCGTAATTTGGTACTTTGCGAGTTAACACTGTGATCGAGTTTTCCTGGTTATCTTGTCTCGGTGGTGTCGGGGGTTAACAGCAGCTCCGGGGCCGTCCAAGTTGTCCGGGAGTGTAGAGAAGGGTTACAGATGGGCTTTTTGCGTAGCCGTGATGACGTCCCAATATGTAGAAGAGGTTCAAGGAACGCGGGCGGCTTTTCGCCTTTTTGTCAACAATGCTGATAAGGCTTACAGTCAATTGTTGCCAAGGAGTTATGCTTGTAGAATCCTCTGTTAGGTTGCTCACATAATCCCTTCTAACATAACGATCTTTCTGCCTTAGATCAGTTATGAGTTATGATTATTCCTGAACTTAAGTAGTAAAGTAGGCACTACCAGACGTTCAGGAAACAATCAAAGATGGGTGAATCAGTTGTATACCAATATAATATTACTGCCGGCAGTCCCGAATGCAATAATATATTCATAAAACTTAAATTCACTTCCTCACAGAGTTGCACAGATCACGGAACGCCGAAGTTATCTCGATTCTTGAGGGGGGGGGGGGACACTAGATGACAACACAATGCGGTCAACCGTTGCTTTGAGCTCTAATATTCAACTGCCCGACTGTTGTCTCTGGGTCTTATTTATAGGCAGGTCAAGGAAGCTTCAGGAATGTTCTAGAAGGATTGGATGTCAATGCTATGAAGTAGTTAATTTATTCTGGTGAACTTAGGGGGTCAGGGAGTTTTTTTTTAAATGTGGCGATAAGTAACTTGTGATCTGATTTTTGATCGTGGATATCTTAACTCTAGTATGAGGTACTAGTAGAGTTATTTAGGCGGATTTGGTGAAGTTTCATAGGGACTACTTTACTGGCGCACTACGTGAATAGGTTGGGAGGTATTATTCATCAATTCACCTAAATATCCTTCTCTGGTCTAGCTAACATGCTATTCTTAATCTAGGATGGGATAAGGAAGATTTTGGTTTTGGTTAAGGATGGTATTTGGATAGGTATTTAGAGGGTTAGTTCATCACCTGTTGGAAATTCACCTGGTGTCTGGCAAGAAGTTGTTGGCTACGTGTGGGTCATGGTGAACGTCCGCGGGGGTTGGGGGTATCCCTTTGGGGTGGGGGGGCATGCCACTCCTTAAATATGTAAAAATGGGATTCTCTACGCTAATGGGGTTTTCTTATGATGTGGTGGTGTCAAGAGTGATACTCCTAGGGAGGATTGATCCTGGGTTCTAGTTTTTACTTACTAGGATTACTCAGGGGGCTCATAATAGTAGTTTTCATGAAAATGCAAGTCAGGCGGAACCGTCGACTTCTTAGGGGTGAGATGTTGGCTGCTGTAGCCTCGCGCCGTCCGCCCTCCTGGTTCAGGTTGTGAGTTGGGCTAGTAAGTTAGAGGGTAGTAAAGGGGGTTACAAGAAGGAGTCTTTATCTGCTATTTATTGGGGTGAGGAAATGAACGGGATCGGCATGTTAGAACGTTCGTCTGGGCGTCTTTACAGGGGGGGTTTGGATATTGGAAAGGGGGTGGTTTGAGGCTAGGCGCCGAACCGCTCGTGACCTAGGGTCGTGACCCTTAATGCGCTGGACATAGGGGTGGCATTCCCCTACGATCGAACAGGTAGGGTGGTGTGTGCAGCAGGGCGTGAAGGAGCAAAAGACAGGGTGACCCACAAAATAGGTGACCACTGAGCATGGGGTCACTAAGCAAAACAGAGTAATGTGG